>CAUHTR010001783.1:0-71002 GCA_959609185.1 Schmidtea polychroa | reverse complement strand
AAAATCAAAAATAAAAAGACAACGTCGTATAAATCATTTTAATGATGAGTGACCAAAATCTTATCAATGGCTGGTCAGAGTTGCAGGAAAACCCAATGCTGCCAAATGTATTCACTGTCGCACAGAATTTAGCATTGCCGTATCTGGAATTCGAAATGTGAAACAACACATGAAAACAATAAAATATATAACCAACTTAAAAGCAGCATCAAGTTCCAATAGCCTAACTTCATTTTTTTTCAGCCTCGTCAACAATAAGTTCATTGGGTAAAAAAATTAGCGCTGCAGGGGCTACTTTTGTATATCACAGTATTCAGCATTGGCATAGCTTCAATTCATCAAATTGTACCAGTGCTTTATTGCATACTTTGTTTCCTGATTCAAAAATAGCATCCAATTTCACTTGTGGCGGTACTAAATGTTCAAAAATAGTAACAAATGTATAAGCAAAAGATTCCCAAAATTCTATTATTGCTAATATAAAAAGCAAAAGTCTTCTTTATAGTATTTCTACAGACGCATCTAACAAGGGAAATATAAAAATGTTTCCTTTAGTACTACGATATTTTTTGAAAGATGTTGGTGTTCAAACAAAACTTAAAAGTTTTTTTGAGAGCTCAAGTGAAACATCACAGCATATTGCTAGTTCATAAATTAGTTATCTAAATAAAGCAGATTTAGATCCAAAAAGCATAATAAGCTACTGCGGTGATAATGCTAACGTCAATTTTGGTCGCCATCAAAGTATTTTTACTGAGCTCAGAAAAATAAATCCAGGCATTATAGAAGTAGGATGTTTGTGCCATATGCTGTCAAATGCAGTTAAAAATGCTTCAAATTTACTGAAATTTGACTTAGAATGTATTATAGTTAAAATATATAATGAGTTCAGCTCTCATACGAAAAGGAAGCAAACGCTAATGGAATCTTATGATTTTTGCGATATGGAATACACAGAAATGTTACGCCATGTTTCGACAAGGTGGTTATCTCTTGTGTCGGCTATCGATTGCCTTTACAAAAATTTTGAGCCAATAAAATCATATTTCAATTTCAAATCTTCACCACCCTCTTTAGTCATAGATTTCTTAAACAACGAGTTGTCAGAAGCGTATTTAGGTTTGCTATCCAATATTGGGTCAATTATTAAAAATGTAAGCTAGAAGGTGAAGGTCCTGTAGTAATAGAAGTGTATGACTTGCTTGAGAATTTAAGAAATTCGTTCAAAACAAAGCTACAGCAAAAATTTTATGGTACTATAGCACAACAGGCATTAGAAAAATGCAATAATGATACTGAAAAAACATTATTTCTCAAAAGAGCTTCTGCATTTTTAGAACAATTGATTCAATATATTGAAAAAAGACTTGATTTCATTAATAATAAGTACAAAGCTCTAAATGTTTTTAAATTGGTATAAGTTCCTGTTTTTGAAGATTTATTAAATGTACTGAAGGTATTTCCTATAAAAAATATTGACGTAGAGGGTTTATTTGAAGAGTACATAATATTTAAAGAAATTATACCAGATATACAGAAATTAACATATGAAGAAAAATGGTTAAAAATATTTAAAACATTTAATTCTCCAAATATGCTTAAAATTGTAGAATTTATTTTTGCGGTACCTCATTCCAACGCGATGAGTGAACGCATGTTTAGTTTAATGTTTTATGCTTGGAGATCAGATAGAAGTCGTCTCCTTATAAAAAATATAGAAGCTGAAATCCTCGTGAAGCATAATTTTAAAATGAATTGCAAAGAGTTTTACAAATATGTGATTCAGAAAGATGAATTATTAAAAAAACTTAAAGGAAATGATAAATATACCTAATCAAATTATAATTAAATGAAGGCCTTGTGATTTATTTTTTAAATTGTTATACTATTAATATAATTAATTTTTTCTAAGGGCAGAATTAAAGTCCTTGTTATTTGTTTTTTAAATTGTTATACTATTCATATTATTAATTTTAATATTTTATTGAAGTGATATAATTAATTTTTTTGTTAAGGCAGAATTAAAGACCCTGTGATTTATTTTTTAAATTATTTTATTTTTTAAAATAATTTAATAATTTTATATATAACATATTTACTGATAATTATAATAATAAAAAAAATTACATAACATGTATCTTTAATTGTTTTCTTTTTTATGCTGATCAATTTTTGTATGTACGTTGTTTTCGAATTTTTATCTGGCAAGCCTATTTGAGGGTTTCTCGACAAGGTGGAAATTTAGAATTATTCACCGACTTCAAGGTATTTTTACCTAATTCCATGTTAATTATTTATTAGTTTATTTTTAGTACACTTGTTACGCGTTTCCAATTATTTGCTGACTGTTTATGAACATGGCCACTGGATTTGTTAAATCAATTTATCTGTCTTGACTGAACGAAAATTTACTCAGTCGGTGATCGGCTTATATATCCTTAAATCCTTACCATCAATGCATGCATAAATTGGTCATCGATTTCAGATTTATCAATATGTATGGAGAACTCGACAAAAAAAAGATATAGGATGATTCACTTCTACATGGCATTTAGACATTTCAGAACAAGCATAAACATTGGTTCGAGATCCTCCCTGTCTGGTGCGTGCACTTATGCCAAGTGTGCGTGTCTATGCATCTAGCTTGGTTAAACAACGTTCAATGACTCCAATCGATTTTTGAGGAATTCAGGTAATTACAAAGTTATGTGTATTATATCATCAGTTAATTTCATTATGATCTATGTGCGCATGTCTGCCTGTAGATGTATTCCATCGTCTCGTTAACTGGTGCTGTGAAATTGTTGGTGTGCATAGTTTTTGACTATGTATGTGGAACAAGCTATTTATTTCAAATCCGAATGAAAATTTTCGCATTCAGTTCCAAACCTCTGGTAAGTTGCAGCGCATATTAGATGATTTTTATGCAAACTTAGGTCAACCTCTTGCTGGCGCAGCCATTGGATCGGTTAGTCCTTGTTTCCTGACCGCAATATTTTACTAAATTGGCCATCGAGAAATAGTCGTCCGGATGATTTATTCATGGAATGCTCTTAGTTTTGTTAATAAGTCCCACTAACTAATGTTAATATCTAGGTAGCTGAAGGAAATCCAACGGAATGACCACTAAAATGTCATTTTCGAGAATTCAGAAAATTTGATCCAACTCGTATAAAATATGCAACCCAAAGACACCAAGAAAGCTTATCAATCGTATACATAAACAGGCTGCTTTAATTAATTAATGGTTATTTACAATAACAATAAATCTTAATGTTAACTCTTAAGTCATTTAGTAATAAATTTTCAAGTCTCTGATTTAATAAGAAATTTGTTAACCATTTTACAATTTTACATGCAGTTAAATTGTTCATTTTTATCTGAAATAATAATATTATTTATGCTACATAAGTTTTCTTTTATTGTTAAAATTTCCGGCGATGATTTACCTTTTAAATCATTTAATAAACAATTTCCCATATTAAATATTAGAAATTTTAAACCAAGTTTTATGATTGCAATTTTAGAATCAGATTTAAATGTTTTGATTTTAAAGAAAAATCTAAATAGAACTGTCGTAAATTACTAGAATTAGGNAAGAAAAATCTAAATAGAACTGTCGTAAATTACTAGAATTAGGGACATAGGAAAATTGTGCTCTGTAGCCATTGCAATCAGGGCAAGTGAAGTTCTAGCCCAGGGGTGGGGAACCTGCGGCCTTTAGGCCGCATGTGGCCTCCCGGAGCTTCATGTGCGGCCTCCGGATCCTTATCGAAATAAATCTTAATTTATATAAAAAACCTTGAATTTTGAGGATTTACAAATAAAAATAATTGTAACTACTGAACTGTATATATATCATATTGTACAAGCATCCCGCCGAGTACACAGAACGAAATATAAAAGTCAATCATTCACACCCATAAATACAAAACGTATGTAGAAGAATAAATAAGATTATTGAACACCCATTTGTGAAATTATGACTTATGTGCATCAATTTTTCGATTCAGAAATAATAAAAATTTTCCAGAATATTTCGTACAGCTACATGTAAAGAAAAAGATTTTAAATGAAATTAATTAATGTTAAAATACTTTTTGGCTGCGGCCTCATTTGGACGCGACAAATTTCAATGTGGCCTATGGAAATAAAAAGGTTCCCTACCCCTGTTCTAGCCCAATCAACCTCTACCATCCTATATTCCACACACCTGCACAGCCATGTGATCGGATTTCACATTGGTAGTCAAAATTTGTGAGTTGGTGTTCGAAACGGGTATTTTCTTTTGATATTTTAGTACACATCTGATTATTTATGTTATCTAGATATCGAGTGCAACTTCAACCAAAAAAAAATCCTCCTCAATAATCTTATCGGTGTTGTATGGGACTATGATGAAATTTTATATTAATAGACAAAGTTTACCTTTATTTCTTTCCTTATGTTTTAAAAGAAGTGATATTAGTACTCTTTCTCTGTTGAATTTGAGTGTTATCTGAGGTCAGGTGGATATTTGATCCCTTACTTGATCTAGATATGGTAATATTCCGAATTGTTCATAATCGATTTGCCACGAGACGTCCACTCAACACTTATTTAGAGTACTGGATTCATTAACCATATTAACTATATCATCCTGATTAATCGGTGGTTCTACAATATCTATCCAAGATACGTTTTCAGTACCTCCTACTTTGTTCATCAAGTCGACTATCTGAGAGCTGCCGCTCTCCGGTGGAACTAAGAAGTGCCACTTTCAATTATATGTACACTTTTCCCAATGAGCATTAGATCCAATCGATAACCACTGGGAGGATAGTACTACAACATTCGAAATTTTCAGTGTATAACTTAGCAATTTTTAGACACTAATAGTCGGAAAACTCACATTAATCATTTGGATAGTACCCCTCAATTAAACAAATGTATTAAGCTAAATATAAGATTATCTAAGTTAGAACAAAAGGTAGAATTTATTAATGAACTAGGGTGTATTTCCGCAAGTGGAGGCATGGTAATTAATGATAGTACTCGTTTTAGTGCTCATAAAACTACACCTGTCGAAATTAATCCCTTAGTATTTTGATTTTTAACAATTTTAAGTGGGGTCTCTTTATCCACAATCCCTGATAGTTTAGAGTTAATTAAAATTGCCAATTACAAGCTTTGTAGTGTGGTCATTTTGAGTCTGGGGTCCTGCCCCGTTTAATATCCTAGTGTTGTTGTAGGAAGTGATTTTGGATGTATGGTAGATATATGATTACTGCATGAGAAAAAGTCATATTAATAAAAATTTAATTTTTTGCTTACTTTCGTGGCCACACTGTGCTCACTTCGATAAACCTTATTGTTATGTAAGAAGTGCAGCTAAAGCCGAACCAAAAAGCCCGTTGTAACCGCAAATAAATCAATTTGAACATATTTATCACCAACTGTGTTGGTCACCACGAAGTATTTTTAAGCAGATACACTACACCGTATACACAGTGCAGTCAACCGCGACTCCGGGTTAGTATATCATTTTACTTCTTGCATTTGCAGGTTGTGGACCTCATACTTGAACAAAGATGCTGGATTGGTTGGGATCTCGTGTTGAAATTGTCAACAACGGGGATCTCAATCAATCCTTCTAAGTCATTGAAAAGGAAATCATATATACACTTACTAAATCATATATTAACAAACAAAATCTTACTTCTTTCAACGCTGTTCACAAATTCAATTCGAAAAAATAGCGTAACACAAGTGATTCGTCTTTAAAAAGAGCGAGTTTCACTTTTGGTACAGAGAGTCTTTGAAAACAAATAGTGTTTTTCACTTTTGGCAAAAAGAGAGTGTTTTGTGACTGAAATGCATCGTATATATATACCTTATTTTGATATGCGAGTTTGTGTGCATGTATTAGTGCAGTAAAACAAATCGGAATTACTTTAATTCGATTTTTACTAATTTTCTGGGCGCTTTTTTCGCTATAATTTTTATTTTATTTTTCAAAATTTTATTTTGTAATGATTTTTTGCCAAATTTGCCTCCATGATAGATTTTGGGCATTTCCAGAACATTAATCTAATTCTTAATTTTGAAGTTGTTTTTTGTAAATTTTTCTTAACCATTTTTATTTTTTAATTAGAATATTTATTTTTATAACTTTTATTAGGTCGTTCGCGGCCATGATGGATTTCGCCATTTTTATGGATTGTTCTGGGTTTTGTAATTAAAATTTGCTGTAATTTTCTCTAAATAAGTTTCCTAAGAGATTTTTTATTTAATTCTTTTCTTTGAACTTTTAAATAGTTATTATTCGGATTTGTTTTTTTTGGTTGTTTGTATGTTTTTCTGTTGTATCTGAGTAAGATTTCGTGCTATACTTCGAGTTGGGTTTCATTTTATTTTTATTTGGATGTTTTAATTTTTGTGTGTTGTTTTCCCTATTATTATTGTTTAATTGATGTTTTATATGTTTTGATTTTTATTAACTTAGTGCTGAGTTGCGGGTTGTGTACCGACACATTTCACTAATGAACTTAATTTTTTGGGTCTAGAAATCAGTTCTAGCCCAACAATTGTAAAGAAACAATCGTAAAGAATAATTATTGGAGAAGATTTGAAGAAAAGAATTAATTGAAAAATTAAACGAAAAGAAGTTACTTGAGTATTTGAATAAATCTGCAAAGAAGGTTAAAGGAAACAACAAGCTCAAAGTCCGGTTGATAAACCAATCAGAGAAATCCATGGCGTTTTTAATGAGGATCGAATTTTCTATAGAAATTACCAGAACCCATCGAGGCCTCACTATAGTCAGGAAAATCCATGACTTTTAACGAGGATCGGATTTTGTATAGAAATTACCAAAACCCATCGAGACCCTTTCACAATAGTCAGAAAAAATATTATGTAATTGCTGCCACATGCAATTTTTTTCCTGAGTGGGGTACCCCAGATAGTCGTGCTGCCGTACACTAACTACCTACATGCCTTAATTTACTTTAATTTACCTAATTTAAAATAATTTCCAAAATTTCAAGTGGCCATCAATTTTTCTAAATACTTGACCAAAAATTCTTGTAAAAAGTTCTCGAGGCATTAAAAATACTTTGGCTTTTTAGTGACTGTTGGATTCTGTATACAAAAAATCCAGGAACCTCAAAAATACCTTGGGGGTTCTAATGACAGTTGGATTTTGTATACAAAATCCATAGATCTAAGAGACCCAAATATATTGTGAAAAAAATATTGTGGTTCTCGGCAGCAGTGGTTTTTTTAGCGAAACCGGAATTTTGCGTACAAAAAATTCCATTGGTCCCAAAGAAACCCTCTCATTATAGTGTGAAAAAATACAATGTAGCCCTCTGGAGCAATGACTTTTTGTATAGAAAAATCCAGCGATCAAAAATATCCTTTGACTTTAGTGCGGAAATATATAGTGGAGCCCTCTGGAGCAATGGGTTTTTAGCGAGAATCGGATTTTATGTACAAATATTTTAAAGACCTAAAATACCCACTCACTATAGTACGAATCTGAAAAAATATAGTGTAGCCCTATAAAGTAGTGGCTTTTATCGAGAGTCGAATTTTATTTACAAAAAACCTATACGGCCAAAGAGTCCTTCTCACATATAATTTTAGTTGCCAGTCTTCTCTTATCAATTTTCTCCTATTTTTAAAATTTTCAAATAAACGGAAAATTTCAGGTTCTATATTATGCATTTTTGAATTATATTTTAAATATGTTTGTAAGTTTATCACTATTCACCGGGGTTAAATTAATAGTTAAAATAAATAAATGATATATAATTTATAATTGAGACTATTGAATGGTATTCTGTGGTACAAAAATAAATTTTAAAAATGAGTTAAAACCCGAATAAAAATCAAAATAAGATGCAAATAAGTGATTTTTGTGGAATAATTTATTATAATTGTCTTTAAAGAGAAATATTGCTAGATATTTCATTGTTAATAACTTCCCGTTTATCGAAAATTTTATCAGTCAAGTAACACTGGTAACACTACTTTGGTTATTATCTACTCATTTTACCTGCAAACATCATTTAGTTTCTTTTCCAAAATGTTAATAAATATAAATCAACTAATTCTAAACAACCTCTTTACTTAGTAAAGCAATAAAAGTTTAAATATTATTTTTGTATCAACTTTAATTATCAAATAAACTATATATTTTATAAACTTTTATTTAAAATTAATTGCTTTAAATACATTTGACCAGGCCCGCCGAGGTGGGTAGCGAATGTGCAAATGCCCAGGGACTCGAGACTGATTTTTTATGTATTTCAATATAATATTACTAACACTTAAGTTGACTTAACTACAATCAGTTTAAAGTTCAAGCATCTGAATTCCATCAGAATAAATTGAACGAACATCAACAAGTAGTTAGATCAACATCAGTATCAATATTCAAAAATAAACTAAATAAAGTTTTGAGTTTTTTACAACTGGAATTAAAACCTGTTATATTTACTAACCATGATTACTGAAACTGAAACCATGCGTATCATTTGTGTACTATAAAACACACCAACCGGCCACAGGCCACTTCGTCAAATAAAACGTCACTTGCTATTTTATGTGTTGTACGATTAACAATTGTTGAGGGGCCATGAAATTCTCTGCCTAGACGCCCGGAATTGCTGTCAATGGGCCTGCATATGACTAATATATTTTTAATTAACATTATATTTATTAACCATGTAACGTCTGAATTTAATTTTTTTGAAAATAAAATACTTAACCTCAACCACATAGTCATTCAAAACATGCAGTAGTTCCAGAATTTTGATCTATAATACGTGACTAAATGTATGCATATAAACTAATAATGTGTGAAGATATCATTACAATCGTCGTCGGCTCTAAAAACTTTATATTTCCAGAACAAGATACGTTTTAATGAAACGTTACGAAAACTTTGATTAGGACTCAGTAATGATATCGATGTTTTTTGATATTCAAGAATTTTCGACACAGCCTATTTCAAGTGATTTTGATATTTTAACGATAATGACATTTTAATAATATATTAAAAAGAAAATTTGAAGACTATGAATCAGTAATATATCAATATTTGTTGATACTCATGAATTTTCGGCACTGCCTTTTCAAGCGAATTTGGTGAATTTTTTTCAAGTGAAAATTCGTAAGTATCAATAACAATCGATTTATAGTCTTCAAATTCACTTTTTAATAAATTTAATGGAAAAAATAATCAGTGGTGAAATTGGAAGAAAAAAAGTTCTTATAATATTTTAATAATAGTTTATACATTTAGATTAAATCAATTTATTTTTGTTTAATGAAATACCTAAATTTGAATTTCTCTAAAGCAAAATTTGTGATGAAACAAACCCAACTATACTTCTCATTACAAGACAGTTTTCATTATGAATTTTTATGATTAAAGCAAGATTAATTATTTTATTGATTAAATTTTTTATAAATATGTATTGTTTACAATATTTTTGATAAATTGAAAAGAATAAGAATTATTAATATTTTTGAATTTAAGGGGAAAACAGCAATATAACACTATGATGACATTTTAATAATAGTTTATACATTTATATTAATTTAATTTTAAGTTAATTTTAGATGTGCACTTTATATTATTTTATATTATTTTAAAAATTTCTTAATTATTTATTGTTTACTTTAATTGATGAAGAATAATGTAATCATTATTTTTTTTATAAAAGATCGTTAAATAATTTATTACATCTTTATTTATGAATTTCCCAAATTAAAGCTATGGTGTTGTTGACAAATCTTACACCATAATTTGTGCTGACGTTTCCGCGTATCTTCTCAACAACAGCTGTGTTATCGCCGTATTATCAGACGCTGGTGTATAAAACAGATAAAATACTTAAAATGTTTTACTAAATTACCAAAATACTACTAGAATATTTCTAATAAAATCTGAAAATGAATAGATAATTTAATTAATTACTTATTAATAAATGTAATGAACACAAAATCATTAAAGCTAATTTTTGTATATACAAATATCGGCAATATTATTAAATATAATTTTTAAAATTTTGAATTCAAAATAATAAGTGTTTGTAGTTCAAACTTTTTATAGTTTTGATTATTTGCTAGTTGACGGAACTTTTATTTGGTAAGTGATATTATACGCGGAACCTTTCGAAAGTAATTCTTAAATTTGTGTAGTTTTTGTTGTGATACTAAAAAATTGTCGATATAAATTTTGTTTCAATCAAAATCAATTTTCGAATCCCAACAAAATAATTTTTATTCAAACACAAATTGAATATACTTTGATCTTTCAACAATTAACCAATGTTGAGGTAGATAGACATTGGAATGCACCTTCTAATCAAATATAAATAATGATTGGCTAACTTTATTCGAATAAATTGATTTCAATTTCGTCTCTGTTTTCAGTAAATTTGCCTATTTAGTAAATATATTTATAATTAAATATTTTCTTAGCATCGACCACTTGCAATTTAAAGTTTTGTTAGTAGCTTTTATTGGAACCTGTTTCCATTTATTATGTAATACTGGGACAATTTTAGTCCTATTATTTCTGTTAGATGTTTTTTTTAATTTCGTTTCTCGAAATAACCACGCAATATTTCGATCAAATGTCTTTTACAACCCACTTAATAATAACGATAATAATGTTGGGTTATGATTTATTAAAGTCGGTTGTTTCTGACTCCTCGTGTCCTTTTTGAAACAAATAACTAGATCCCAACTCAACAGGCTTATTTAACTTTTACCACAATTACAATTAGTCACTATATTTGCACATTTCTTTCAAGATATTGGTTTATCGCAAGGAAGGTTACCCAATAGGTAATTACTTTTTATGGTACGATTATTCTCTTTAGCTTTACATGAATTTTATTTTTCAATTTTCTTGGAGAAAACGTCATCTAATCTAAATTTTTTAGTGATAATAAGACTTTATTTATCAGTATTTACGATTAAAATTATCTTGTTGAGGTTTTAAAAATAAATAAAAGGAAAACCGAAATTGAATGGCCGTCAAGCAGAGAAGTAATGGCAAAGAAAGATATGATAAAAACAGAACTATAAAAGGGTGCAATCAAACACGAAATGGAAAAAAGCGCAAACCTGAGGAAGTGGAATAAAGTGAAATGTTATCGAAATTGAAGCTGGAAAACGGAAGGGGGGTAAATTAGGAGAGGGTTAAGAAGACAGTGAGCAAGAAATTGTTAGAAAATGTTTAGAAAGGGTCGTAAATAGGCAAATATGAAAAAACACAAAATATTAATTAATTAATTAATTGGATAATGAGAAACCCGTGCTAATGGGAAGTCCGAGACAATGGCGAACCCGAGCGCGGCAATTTGGAAGGATAAACAAACTGGGAATTCAGAGGGAAATTATCCAATCAGTAAAGGAAATAATTGTGGAAAATAATTATTGGAGAAGAGTTGAAGAAAAGAATTAGTTGAATAATAAAACGATAAGAAGTTATTTGATTATTTGAATAAAGTTTGGAAGAAAGTCAAAGAAAACAACCAGCTCAAAATCCCAGTTTAGAAACCAATCAGTAATTTGTGATCTTTTAATCCGGTGTTATACACAAGTGCGATTCCTCACCGAGTGTTGCAATAAGAATTGTATAGTCACCAAGCAGAGTGTTGAATTTATTGTCAGTGTAAAGAGAAAGTGTATTTGTGATTATCAATAAAGATTTCTGTTGTCAAGTGTTATTTGTGAATCGTATAAAGACACGCTTGGAGTCAGAGTAACATTTAAAATTATCACCAACTCAATAACCCAACAAAATGAAAAATTCACGAACTAGAAGGACAATCATGTTAATAATATTCGGCAAAAATTTCAAAATGCATATACGCAACTCAGGATCCTATAATCTACATCTTATCCAAATTCATTCATCTAATGTCAATGAAAATTAATTTCTTCATTTAGATAATTAATAAAACTTATTATTTAAAATTTTATATAGTAAACCCTTTTCCACCCATACATTCAAAAGCGAGTTATAATTCTATGTTTTATCTAAATTATAAATCCTAACTTTAAAAGTTGCCAACCATACACCAAACTCAAATTTTCCCACCTACTGGATTAATTTTACGATTATCTAATCATAGATCATACTTTTGACGATTATTTGTATATAATTTATAATGATAATTGATGTCTTTCCATGTCTTATAATTAAAAGGATAACTCGAAACATTTCTGTTGATTCCCCAAATTACTTATGCAATAACAATTATATTAATATATACTATTTCTATCCTCATATCGGAATATAATTTTATAAATTTTAACTTTTATGATTGACCCCCTCGGAATTATAGTTAGTAGTAATCACGCTAATATAATCTACTTATATGTACAGTAATCATACAATTGGTTTTAAAACTTATAATTCTAAAATTTATCAAAGCCCCCTATAATCCTATATTATACTAATACCACTTATATAATAGTTATAAATTCAAATTTATAATCTTAAATTTTGTAAATGACCCCCTATAATCCCACGTATATCTATAATTGTATTAATACTACTTATATATTACTTATAAATTCAAATTTATGGCTTTAAACTTTGTAAATGACCCCTACCATTCTAGATATAACTATAATTATATAAACAAATACCGCTTATATATCACTTAGAAATTCAAATTTACGGTTTAAGATCATGTAAACGACCTCCTATGATGCTATATATTTATAATAATAGACACTAAATCCCAATTTATAATTTTTAACTTTATGAATGACCCCCTTATAGTGCTATATATATCTATAATTATTAATAGTTACTAATATATTATTTATAAATTTAAATTTACAATTTTAAATTATGTGAATAAACCCTTTTTGATTCTATAGGTGCTCATGATTATATTTGCAAGTTACATATAATGATGTTCATCGTAATTTTGAGCTATTTAATTTACAAAAGTATAATTGTATAACTCATGAATATGATAGGAAGGATAAATTTTCCCACTGAAAAAATTGCTGTTCTTAATTAAAAATCCACTATTAGAATTATCGATTTAGAGATCCCCTAACTCTAAAAATAGTGACACGACATTCCCCTCCAATAAAATTACGGAAAACTACTAACTCCTATTTTTGGTAACATTAGGTAATACAATAGTCTAAGTTATTAATATAAATAGGATACACAAACGAGTGTTTGTATGTGTTAAAGTACACACGTATACATATGAATGTGTGTGTGTGCGACTATACATCTATCAAATTTAAAAAATCGAAAACCCCGTTTTCCTTAATGTTGGGCACCTGGGGAGGGTATTTATTGACTGATGCAGCTAGGGGTTACCATTGTGATTTATTCATCCCATATGCCCAAATGATTTGTCGAAAAAATATTCCCTCCTGTGTACCTATGACTACGAGTCATGTTGGTGCTGTACACCGAGGTCGGAACCTGTGAGCAGGTGAGCTCCGTTACCAAAACTACTCCTCACAGCATTCGCGGTTCGGGTTCGGAATGCCTTAGAAGGACTTACATCGCTAAATAATCTGCCTCTGGTCCAAGTGAGGTCTTTCAATCTACCTGCGCCGTTATATCGCTGTNGGTTTAGAGGTAATGGTAAGAAGATGGTATCCTCAATAAAATAAAAAACCAATATCCAAAGAACAAATTTTGGCTCTTATCAGTACTATGCAGGAGACTCGAAACTATTCTACTATTGGGATTTGCACTGGCTATCACAAAGCTTGTAATGTTTATCTTAAATATATTTTTGTAATCAAATAAATAAATTCGAAGATGAATTTCAATTAAAAGGGAGCATATGATGGAGGAATATATAAAGGCACAAAAATAAAATAGAAGCACAGGTAAAAAATCAATAAAAACACCAAAATAATAAAAGTACAAAAATTTATTAAAATTATATAAAAATTAATACTTATTTGGGGAGTTGATAGATTGGCCACCGTTTGATCAACCTCCAAGAGGATTTTATTTCCTAAAATTCTTAGTATTTTTATTTAGGTCAATAAAAATTTTATGTAGGTCAACTGAAATTTTATGATTTTTCACGATTTTCAAGGTATTTTCAGAGTTTTTTATGCAGGTTTAATCAAAGTCCTTGATGTTTCATCATTTTCAATATGTTTTCACATAAATTGTCAAAGTTTTATGTAATTAACAGAATTTACATCACACAAAAGTAATAAACCCAAATTAAAAGAAAAATCAAACAAAATCAAGATGTATTGCATGAAACCTACTCAAACACAACATGAATACATAACAATAGTAAAAAATTGAATTAACTGCGGTAAAAAGAAATAGGAACATAATCAAAAAGATTTATTAAAAATACCAAAAAACATCATGGAATGTTCTGGAAAAACCCATATCCATCATGGCGGCAAATCTAATTAAAAATAAATCAAATATAACATTTAGAAAATGAAATTAATAATAATTTATAAAAAATCGATAATTAAATCGATAAAAATTAGGATTCAAAATTAGCTAGAATTAAAATAATTCAAATTTGTTTTACTGAATCAACGCACGCATATATACTCACACACCAAAATTAGGATATATATACCAATGCATTTCGGTCACAAATTATTCTTAGTAACTTATTCTTGTTATTCTAAGAATTTATCTAATTATACTTTTTAAGAAGAATAATAACTATTTTATTGAATTTATTCGAAAGTAAGACCAATTTTATTATTGTTTATTATTTGTTTTTTATCATTTTATTATTATTATTGGGTTACAGGTAATCAAAATCTTACCTCGCAGAAGTGCTGGACCTGTCAATAAGCTCTGACAGAGGCCGGATTCGGGCTATCGCATCTTTGTCGATCTCCTGTTGATTCACCTGTGCCTCCAACTCCCTGATTCTCAGGCGGAGAGCTCGCAACTCTATTTGGTCCTGAGTGCTCTGAAGCTGTAATTGTTGGATCAGCTTTAGGCGCTTTTGCATTTCGATAGGCGGAAACCACATACTCTCCAACTCGCCGCAGCGCCCTTTGAATTTTGATAATTTGGCTTGATACTCCTCTACTTGCTGCTGCGCCCGTTCGCAATCTTGGCGCATATTTTCCAAGAATTTCAGCACTGAAAAGATGAATTATTTAATGTTACACTCTCTTGTTAATTTAGTCAATTAATTGCACCCATATAATTTATGTTGTATTGTACGTAGATTCTACCCTCCGGCCTTGTATCAGAGCGCCGTTAATCCCCAAATTAAGTCAAATGCAGGCATATCAAAATTTAGAAACATAAACAGATTGAACAAAATAAATTATAAACAAATTAAACAAAGTAAATTGTAACAGATCAGTCAACTGAGATAGCAACGGTATCAGACCGTCTAAAATGTACAGCTGATCACAATGCGGCTTGAAGAGGGCATTCGTCGCGGCTCCCTGCCCTCACGTTGCAAACGTCTGGGGCGATCCACGCTACACCATATGGCGGCAGTCCTTTCGGGATAACATTGAGACTTAGTGTATCCACCAGGATCTTCCAATTCACCGGCTATGGTCTCGGTTTCCAGTTTTTGTAGTCCGATTCAGGACCGCTTTGACGTCGTCGACGGCCCCCATCAACGCTTGCTTTGTATAGTTGATGAAGGGCTCTACCTTCGGCTCTGCCGGGACGACGTTCTGGTGTCTCCAGTCATGGATACAGCACCATTTCCATCTCGTTCGAAGTCTGGTAAGAGCTTGATTGTGAGATTAGTCGTCTTCAGAAGTAGTTTATCCCTTGTGACTCACTGGGGACACTTCTAGATTGGACTCGGCTGTCGACGCGTTAGCCCGAGAAGTAGTTTGTCGAGTTTTGTACATTTCTATTCAAATAACAAAATTTAGTTAATTACCTCCTAGATAATTGACTTAACTCTCCCAGACTCATTTCCACCTGAAACCCCTGGGATTCCCTATTTTATACCCGTGGTGTGCCCTATTTCCCCTTCTACTGATCGTGTAATAGTAATAACATCAACGTTTAGGTTGACCCGCAATTAAGGATTGTAAACTGAAAAATTATTCGACTTAAATCACACTGAAACACAAATTCAAATTTAAACATATATTTCTTTAAAAACATATCATGAACACGATTTGAATTCACTTTTCAACCACAAAATTTAAGAAAGAAAATATATATATATATAAAATTTAAACCGGCTAAACCATCCTGTTGTTCTTTTTACAAAATAAATAAAAATCAAATTCCCTAAGTTACTGGGTTAAGTTATTATTTATTTAAATCATGTTATGTAATTAAATGGTGTTAATTTAATGATTTTCATTTCAACTTTAGGTTAAAATCCCACGACTATGCTAAGTGGTTTTCCACCGAAACCAATTGTATNTCTACTGTATGTTAAAATCCCACGACTATGCTAAGTGGTTTTCCACCGAAACCAATTGTATTTTGCTGAATCGTAATGCTCGGAGCTTTGTTCGAGCCTCTTTCCTTTGTAGTAGGAATAAATCTCATGTCAAGGAAATAAATCTCATGTATTCAAAAATTCCGTAGGTATTCATTTTGGGTCAACGGAGGTTATTAACGTTTAGTTTCGGGCTAACTTATCAAGTTTAATGATGCTGGTAACTAGTCGACGCAGTACGATGTATATTAAGAGATTGTGAGAACCCATCAGAGTCTCCTTTAAAATCTGTTTTGGGACTGCTGGGGTACCTGTGTGTAGAATGCGAAAAATGAATTTGGTACAATAAAAATATATATTTGCCCTTGAATAAATTAATAACGATAGAATTAAATTATTAACAACTTTATTCAGTTAATATAAACGAAAATAAAACCCTTTGGTCACACCGAATTGTTAGATATAATGCAGGACCAGATATGTTCCCGAATTTGGTTATTCTCAATCTAATTTCTGGAATCTTAGTTGAATGACGAATTGTTAGATGTAATGAATAATATAATGAATGATCAAAAGCGCTATTGGCATATACACAAAATATTATAATTTCGGTCAATTCAGTTTTACTCCAGGTAAAGAATAATAGCCAAATGTTTTCCTTTAATTGCCCCGGATTGTTAGATATAACGGAGGACATATATATTCCTTATATTTTCGAGTTTCTATTTATTTCTTCTTTGGTTATTACAATTTCTTCTCTTTGATTTTTTTAAGTTGCTTAGTTTTTTTTCTGAATTTGATTTTTGAATTTTTATCGATCTTTTTTTTAAATTTTAATTTATAATAATTTTTTGGTTATTATAATATTTGTTAACTTGTAAAAATAATAAAATAAAAACAATAAAATAACAACAATCACATAAAAAATAATAATATAAATAATAACGACAAACATCCAAAAAAATGTTGATTCTTATTATTAACGCTTACACTACAAAGAGTATTTAAACATGATTTTCAGGTATTATTTTTCCCTTTTTTTTTGAAATGCGAATTAAATATTTTTAATATCTACTTGCATGTAAAATAGATTCATAAAGAATTATTGGAAGTTATAAGTATGATAACTGCTTTTTACAGCGTATATGTTGAATGGGGAATGGGACTACCTGAACAATGATAGTGATGTTACCATAGGACCATCGTTGGGTTGATCAGGTAGGTCTGAGGGGAAACTTTGGTCTACGAGTAGGTTAGATTCATACGGGTGCTGTAGGGTTCTGTATGAGAATCATCGTTTCGTTGGTTGTGGGCGATAGTGATTTGCTCATTTGCGAGAGAGAATGTATTATCAAATTTCGGCCAAAGCCGAGTTCAGTGGGGGTACAGTATCGGGCGGTACACCATCTTTTTATTCTGGGTTATGCTGGAAACAGCACGAAAGGGTAAAATGTGGTCTATCTGTAATCCACCGGTTATTTCTTTTTACTTTTTGTTATTTTAATTATTGTATGTTGCTTTTTATTAATTTAGTTGAATCACTTGGGATCATTGTAATTTTTATCTCTAATTCGCTTTTCGATGTTATTTTGTGAAAATCTTTCTGATTTCCGTTCTTATTTCTCTTTATCGTCATTAATTAAAATCTGCTTACCTCTGTTAAGTATCTATGTTAGGTTTATATATACTATATAGTATGTACAAGAAGTTACAGTGCGAACTTCACAGATAAACTGCTTCAACTCGTAAGTGTAAATGTATTATATGACTGTCTTACAGTTTCTGTTGGAGGCTGTCGGTCAAAAAACGTTATGATTTTATTTATTGAAAGTGATCTCGTCTAATGAAACTAGAAAACAAAAATCAAAAACAACAATAAAACCTTTAATTCATACTTTTGACGTACTGACCCTTTCTATAGCACTAAATTGAATAGAGTTATTGGTAAATTTTCAAGACGAAAATAAAGGAGGAATCTATAAGGAATGAATCTATTAAGGAATGAATTATCTTTTGCTGGATTATCATGCAACTATGAAAAAGAAGGGTGTAAATTAAACCATCCGACCTACACTGACTGTTACGAGAGATTGGAAATAGAAAAGGTCCTTCAATAACGAATATGGACAAAAATGCAAACGTGTGATATTTGTAGTGTTCGTGAAAATGAAGATGATGCCGTTCCAGTTCCATCTGAAATACAGACAGATGGTGCAGGTGATTCCGAGGCTATGGTGGATTTCAAAGATGATAAAAATGATGTTGAATTATTTTTGAAGACAGCAATGAGGAGAACGTGATCAAGAAGAAAGTGATAACAATTATGCTTCTTTGAATGATAGTAAAGACTAACAAGAAGTATGTGACAATATTGAGTGGTCTAAACAACCTTTACACAATGTTAGATTACAAAGAAACATCGTCAATGAGCGTGCAAGATGCCTAACTAAAGAAACTGAAGAGCTAACGCTCTTTGATTTACTATTCACAGAAGAGACACGGCGGGTTATTCTTCGATATGCTAACCTCAAGACATCTGTTTTTCGACGCTCGAAGAAGCTAGTCATCATTTATACATATAATCAGACTGAGGGGGCCGTCGACCAACTAGATGAGAATGTTGACGAATTTTTCTGTCGTTTACCAGGAAGCAGTTTATTAAAAATCTTTGCACCCACCTGGCATATCCTTACATGGTTGATAGAATGAAACAACCAAACCTACTGCTTACCACAAAGACTTGTATCCGCATATTTTTTGATTTACCAGGTAAGTAATAGCTAGCGTGTATCAATTCTACTACTTATCTATTTACAATCTGATGTATTTCGTTTTTCAGAATGGAAACAGGAGGCTGTAAATCATAGTAAATACACAACAAGCACATCTCGAAGATGTACAATGTGTGGAAAATCTTCTCGAGACACCTGTAATAAGTGTCAATCAGATATCTGTGCTGATCACAAAGTAACCGTGAAGAAAACTGAAGGTGTTTTTTGCTACAACCTTTGAGTTGTTTTATGTATTTACCTTGTCAATATGTCTTCATAATAAATTTAAAAAATTAATAATAGCACATAGGTATATTAACTACGAATTGTAGTCACTTGAGCAGTTGAGAATGTAAACGTTAAACTTTCCTATGTGAATATAATAGTCAAACGACAAACACATTTTCTCATTAGTCTATCCAATACGAAAATGTAGGTAGAAGGAAATTGATTTTTATCAAAGTTCAGTAGAGTAATTGATTTTTAAAATATTTTTACTACAAATTGTAAACAATTGGCCTGACAAGGGTTGAGTAACAATGACGATAAAAAAACTTTGATAGGCCTTTATGAGAGTGTTGCATATGGTCATTATTTAGATAATAATCATGTATCGCCAATATACAAATGGTCTCAATTGAAGGCCAAAAGGGCAAATTTAATACCCAGATCAATAGGCTGGAGGCAATGTGGTTCGTCCTGGGGCCAAAGAGGTAGAAAAGAAAATTATAAGATTGGTCAGAAGGCGGAACAATTTAATAATCGAAAGCATCAAGTGAGTAGTAATTTCTGCAGTGGAGCTCACCTTCCCTCTCACATCCAGCCACTGTGTACAGTACCAATATGGGCTGTCACCATGGATACACAGGTGTTAGATTCAATAGTCATATTGGTGCCTTGAGTAACTGATATCTTTTCTTTTCATCTCACCATAGGCATTCGATTGATAAGATCCTCAAGAGCTCAATAAGACCCTGGAACAAATACAGTACCCTATTTTGTTCAATACCTTTGTTTTCTTCTTAATTGCATGTCTTTTCTAATTAGGCTTATTAATCTTTTTATTAATCAATGACTTATGAATTAAAAGAAATTAAATTACAATGGAAATTTATTTTTCAGTAGCTTGATGATTCCATAACAAAATTATCTTAATTTAGGTTTAGAAAAATTAAGGAAAACTATATAACAAATATTTCATAAAAAATTATAATTGAAAATTAATTAATTCCAAAATTTAAAAAAATAATTAAATAAAATTTATATGGTTGTTTGAATCGTTCACGTGTATTTACTTTTCGAAATAAACAGTCTATGGAATCTTTGTCTGATTTTTCTTTAATCATTAGTCCCGTCGTACTGAAAAAGTATGTGGAATTTTGGATTAATGAAGATATTCCAAATTTTGATTTATCCACTCTTGTTGTTAACCATGAATCTATTAATGGTAAAATCGAAATGAAAGAGAAAGGTATTTTTTGAAACTTAATGAATATAATTAATTATTTAATAGGAATGTTGGCTGGTTTGCCATTTGCAGAAGCTGTATTCAAGTTTTTTGATTGTGAAGTAAAATGGAATGAGTTAGAAGGAAGTTATATAGATAAGCCTTCGGTTATTGGTATAGTCAAAGGTCCCGCCAACAAAATTTTAATGGCAGAAAGAACTGCCCTCAATATATTGACTCGGGCGTGTGGAGTTGCTACAGTAGCTAATAGATTATCTATTAAAATAAAAAAGGTTTGGAATGGTGAACTTACTGGTAGTCGTAAAACCACTCCAGGATTCAGAATAGTGGAAAAATACGCTATGTATATAGGCGGTATTTCAACACATCGCTACGACCTGTCTTCTATGGTGATGGTTAAAGATAATCACGTGAAAGCTAATGGAAGTATAGAAAAATCAGTACATTTATTAAGATCGAAAATTGGAAAATTGATTAAAATCGAAGTTGAATGTGGTAATTTAAATGAAGCTTTAGAAGCAGTTAAATCCGGTGCTGATGTTGTTATGCTGGATAATTTTAATACTAACGTAAGTATTATTGTTGTAAATTAAATTACAAATGTTATTAATTTAACAATTTTTTTTAATCGAACCTAGATGAAAACCTAGTTAAGAACACAGGAATACAAGTTGGGTGGAATAATAAGAAATAATTGTTCTTAAAACAGTATATCATATTATTAAACAATTGTTACAAAAATTAAAATCTCAAAACGTATGGAATTCTTACGCTAATTAATATTGTTCAGGATAAATTTTATATTCATCGGTATTAAATAACATTGTCATTTGTTTTGAATTATTTGGATAATATCCAAATTTATTAAAAATCTGATTAATTTTATACGTTATAAATCAATTTCTTTTCAAGTTTCGGAAATTTCAACAATTCAAATAATAATTAAGATCTTCAAAGGGTTAAAGACTTATTTCAATTAATCAATAGCTTTAATGAAACTGACAATATATTTGATGCCAAATCTTTTAATTTAATTGTCTTATTCAAATAATAATTCGGGAATATATTAATTTTAAATACTAATAAAATGTTTCATGATTTTTTTGCCTTAGTGGCGTCTCTGCAAAATTCTATAAATCTAAATATGTGAATCTTATATCTTCCATTTCTTACTGTATTTTATTAAATTTTGATTAATTATTGTTTCATATCATCACATCATTTATCAATTTTATGTTTTGAAAAATATTTTTTCAAGATTTTTTACAAAAAAATTGTTTCCACGCCTTCGGAATTAAAAATATTTAAGTTAATTTTCTAAATCTAAGTTTTATCACGCTGATTGAGTTCACTAAAATAAAAATGAGAAAAAAATCTATTAAAATATTACAGCAATATCTGTTTTATTTATCAATTAAAATACTTTGTTATTGCAGCTTGTTTGAAAGTTGATTGATTATTATGCCTAATAAAAATTATATTTTACTAAATCTAAGTTATAGAACGAATATTACTAAAATTATTTAATATCATAATTTATTTTTAATATTTCTAAATAATCTTTATACTTTATTTTCTATTTATTACAGTTTGCTTCCATGGTTTTTTAATTGAAATGTCAAAAATTGTTGAGTGATTTTGTATTTTTTACAAACTTCTGTTTTTTACAATTTCTTTTGATTTCATTTCCAGCTTTAGATCAATATATTTTTTATAGTTAACACAAAATTTCTTCACATCTTTTTTACAAGTATCAGTTTCATTGTTTTGAATAAAATTATGCTGTTATATCAGGGTATTTTAAATTTTGTTAATTATTATTGGATAATCCTCAATTTTTAAAGCGCAATTATCCATTGTATTTAGGATGTCAGGTCTGTATCGAAACAGGTAAAAAACATCAACCCCTCAGTCTTAATCGAAGCTAGTGGCGGAATAAATGAAAACAATATAATGGACTATGCCATTGATAGTGTAGACATTATATCTTCTAGTCTCTTTAGTCAAGGATACAAATGCATCGATATCAGCATAAACACAGTTATGAGCGATCCTTTACCTGTCCCTGATATTTCTGAATCTCCTAGGTTCACTGATAGTGAACCAAAAATTGCAAATATAGGTTCAGATAAGATCGAGATTGCTCCCCCTGTCGTGTCAAACAATGACTCGATTGATAAAGAAAAAGTTGGCGTTAAAAGAAAATTGGAAGGTAATACTCGTGGAGAATGAAGCAAAGTTTTTAAGAATTTTGATTCTCCTTTCATTTATATCTTAAAAATGAATATTTAATTTAATATTTTAATTTCACTTCAAATTATAATTCTAAATGGATATTTCTTAAATGTCCTGATATTTTATAGTAAATTTCCATCTGTTTCAATTTGTCTGCACAATTTGAAGTTAATTTTTTATAAAATATTTGTGAAAGCATTTTAAGCACGGACATTTTTGAAATATTTGGTATACTATATAACTAATTTAATTATAAATGCAATTAACTTTATTTTCAGGTATTCCTTATAAATAGGAGCTTTTCTCGTACTTATAGAAATGATTCGTAAAATTCATTTATTGTTGATTTTATTTAGTACAATTAATGTAGAAAATCGAATTTGAAATTCAAATTAAAGCGTTTTTTTAACTCACTAGGTTCCAATTTTCTCCTAAAAAACTTTAATAAGCAAAAACAAATAAATTTAATTAATTTCCACTAATTACAACAAAATACTGACACAGCGGAATTAATATCTAATTAAAACTAAATAAGAAAGATTGGTTTATTAAGTATTGAAAATGAAGTAATCAATTCTAAATTTTCCACAATTTCTTATATAAGGAAATTTTTCATTGCTGCTAATTATATTTAAAATTTAGTATTTGTGTTATTTTTTTTAAACATATACTTAAATATGTTATAGTTTTATAATGGCACATTTGCATTACTTTATATTTTTTACATTTTCATGTTATCTAAAATGTTAAAAAGAATTATTATTCTTTATTAACAATTTTTTTACTAAAGTATCTTTTAAAGACGAATTATTATTTAAAACATTTTAAAATATTCTTTTTGGTATTTCCCTTTTTCATGTTTAATTCAATTAGATTTATTTTGGTATATTTTCCAAGTTTCAAATAAGACTATAAAAATAATTAAAGCACGAAGAGTTCAATACTGAATGTGTTCAAATTTCGAATGAATATAATGTACAATTTTTATTAAATGAGGAGATCAGTAAACTGATATTTAAACTTAACTGAATTTTTACTTTATTATTTTATAAATTTTAGAATCTTCAGATATAATTGTTGATAAGCCTAGTACAAATATTGTCAAAGCACCAGAACCCATTGTTGATAAAGTAAATAGGTAAATTTAACAATTGATTTTTGATTTATCCTTAAATTTATTGATAAAGTTTGGTGATATTTAATTTATTAAGAATAGATCTGTTATAATTATCAATTATTTGCAAAATTCATAATATTATTCCGACTTAATTATTGAAACTTGAAAAGAACTACACATTTTTTAATTAAAAGAAATTTTTTTACGAAATACAAATTTATTTTTTAAAAATAATTTAGAATTTTAAAACACAATTTTATTAGTTGATCTTCTTTATTGTCATTTCATAGTTTTTAATTTCAAAAATTTAATTCAAAAAGACAAAAATAGTCTTTGGTTAATTATTGCTTGAAAATTAATGAAACTTAAATAGAATATTGATATTAAAATTTATTTCAATGGATGCAAAAATATTTGCTAGAGACGCCACAGTAATATTAAAATATATTAGATTTTGAGTGAAATTACATAGATTTCCATGTTTTCCTTTCATCAAATTTCAATTAGAGTGTAATTATTTTCAGCTAAGTTGAAAGAAAATTTTACACATCTTTGATAATTATTTAAATTTATTTCTTGTAACTTGATTTATTATAATTCAAAAGAAAAATGTTCACCATTATTTTAAAAAATATAAATTTCTAATTTAATCGCTAAATTATTTCTTATTGCGAATTTTTGTATTTTTCATACCATACAAATTCTGAATTGAACTAAATAAATTTCACATTTAATTAATTATTAACTTAACTATAAAATTTTCTCATGTTTTCCTATCAAATTCATGCTAAATAAAATAGCGCTTTAAGTTCCTTTTTAAATAAAATTATTAACCATAATTTTTTTTTCACCTGTCTTTATTTTCAATTTCCTTTATTCATTTATTTTTATACTCAATCAAATATACAAAATAGTCTTTGGCAAACAGAAAATAGTGCTTCAAATTTTCATAAATAAAAATATTGATTTTTCTAACCTAAAAATTAAAAATCTATTTTTTATTGTTTCTAATTTTTCTTAGGGAATTTTCCATTCAAAACTTATTTGATAATTATTAAAATTACATCTTTCAGTACTAATAAACCAGCAGTTAAAACTACTCCGAATAATAAGGCATCAAATAAATATGATACTCCTGCAAATAAACAAAGAAAAATGAATCCAAATGGTAAAATGGGCCAGACAGTGTATAATTTACAAACTATGGGTTCGGTAAGAATGCCAGGGTCAACCGGTAAGATATGAAGCTAAACCACAAAACAGTAATCGTGCAAATGTGGATAATCAGGCAAATTTTATTAGAACTATGGCAGCAAATATAGTTTTGTCACTACAAAATAGTCAATCAAATAATGTAAGGGGATATTCACTATAATTTATTATTAAATTTAACAAGGCGCCATTCATGAATCCTAATGCTATGCGATTCGGCGGACCGATTCCCCGAGTCCCTTTTATGAATAACATGAAGATAATTTGCAAGTAAATATATATTTTAATTGAAACTGATATGATTGTAATAGGAGTTGCAAATTTCAAAATCATAACCCGACAAATCCTTTTTGTCAAAATTGTAGAAAAAAGCTGGAATAATTATTATTATCTTTTAATGTTTTTCTATCCTAAACATGTGTGGTTTACGTTGCCTATTTATTGTAACATTTGATTTTCTCGTTTTGTTGGATGGTTTTTAGGTCCTAGGATATATATATACATCTTATTAGTAAATGTAAATAAATGTTGAAAATTTTAACGCATCTCCCATTGAACTTATTTATGTCGGTGTTTGAAGATAATTAATGGTGTGCATATTTGTTTCTGTTATTTTGTACTTATTTAAATCACTGTTAGATAACGAATTTCGTTATTAGTTTTATATTATCGAAATAATAAATGTATTAATATTTTTATTATTTACTCTTTTATCGATTAATATAATTTTTTTTAATTTTTCTGCGAAATAATTATTTGCTAAAAATATATTGCAAAATTTACATAATTTAGTTACATTTTCCAATTTCGATAAATTTTATTAAATTGTTTTTATATTTGAATGTGTTACTTATTAAATTTGCAAAAAACTTTAATGAAGTTTTAATTAATGTCGCCTAACTAAGTTGACGGATGAACTGAATTGTGCATTTTGATGAAGTTAAAAAATGTTAAATAAACAGAAAATTATTATATATAAATATTTATAAATATTTTTAAATTTTAAAATGGAAAACTTATTTAATTTATCCTATTAAATAGCAATTTATAAGTTATTGTTTAATATTTGAACTATAAATTTGTATTCTTAATAAACGCGAAGCAAGATCTTTGAAGTATAGTAATTTTTATTGTTATTACATAATAATTTATATTTCATTTTTAAAGAAATATTATTGTCCATATGAGTTTATTTTGTTATTGCATGAATATATGTTTCTTATAACTGGAAAGAATGTTAGTATATTATGATTATTAAAGTTTGATTAATTTATTCTTAATTAATTATAAGTGTCTAATTTTTCAAAATAAATGTTTTCTGAAAAAAGTAAATTGGCGAATTTTACTTTTCAATTTATTAAGCGAATTTAATAAATGAAATAATAAATATTGAAAAAATGTTATTCAAAATTATTGTAATATATTTAATTTTTAAAATCAATGCATTTATTCAAATTTATATGGCTTAACAAATCATATAACATTGAATTGATAAAGCAAATATAAATTTATAAATTATAAATTAAAATAATTTGTCATGAAATTTAATTAAATGCAGTCATAATAATTAAATTAAAATATTTTATTAAAAAAAAGGAATTTTAAATAAAATAAGTTTGATATTTATTAAATTTTGATTGATGAAGGTTTCTAAAATAATAAATTTTTGTTATAAATATTGGATTGTTCTAAGTTTAATATTTTGAAAATTTTGTACGATGTCCTTGATGCATATCAATAATTTTAGCATTATTAAAATTTTTCTTATCCATAATCCACACAGAAACAATAAATTTATTGAGTTTGTTTTTATTGAATTACAATGGCAATATGTATATAATCGAAAATCACCTGATGGATTGGCAAATTGTATATTAGCTGCATAATTAATTTATTTGTTTTGGTAAAATATAAAATATATTTTATATATAATGTAATTTAAAAAGTTATTTTGTTTTATTAAGTTCTTAACGTTGCTCCGATGTCTCCTATAATTTATCAAATTCATTAAAAGCGTCAAATAAACATTTTTCAAATCTATTTAATACATAAGATTCCCAGTATATTCTTTGTTATCAATAGATATAGAAATTGTAGATTCTAATTTCATGTTAGGAGACCAAAAAGTATTTTTAAAAAATATGTCAATATATCCTTTCTTATTTTCCCTTTTGTGGAGAACTTTCAACCTTCTTGTTTTGTTGGTGAATGCAAAAATATAACAATTAAATAAGTTTTTGTTGTCTTGCTCTCGTTTAAGATATCTTATAAATTAATTTTTAGAGATCACATGATTCAGATGAGTGAATCATATTCAATTTTGTAACTTATATTAATTTTAATGAAAACATTTAATTTAAATTTTATAAATATTGTTATTTCTATCATTTTTTTTGTTTTATTGATTCTAAATAATTATATTATGGACCAAGCATATGTGAACTATAAATTGCCAATAGTTAAAATATGGCATTATATAATATATATATTTAGATATTTAATAATATTTTGTACATTAGATTTAGACTGCGACCTTATCAATTTAAGCTTGTAGAGATTGAGGCCTGTTAATTTACATAGCTTTGTGCTCGTACTTTATGCATATACACAAGATACGGAGCAAGTTTTTCCTTGAGTTTTAGAGGCCGCTCGTTAGTTACCTAGATTGGTCATGTCAGACACACTGACTTTATTAGCGTCGAGATGTTCTTACATACTCCCGTTTGCACTCAATAAACGCACCTATAATATAAAACAAAAAATGTGTATGTGTATATAAACATACAAACTTACCTATGTGTTGATTTTTATCGTTGCAATGAATAAAAGCACTTAACCCGCCATTTACCAAGCCATTTTAGAACGTTGCATACCAAGCCGATTTTATAATAATGACCATTTTATAATAATAAATTTTGAATAATATAATCAAAATAATTATTTAAACTTTTTGATTGATTGATTGATTTGCAGGTCATTTTGACCTGGCTTGGTATGGCATGGGTTAATATTGAAAGTGAGAAAGTGGTAGAAAAAATAAACTGACACAAAACACAACACATA
The DNA here is from genome assembly GCA_959609185.1 of Schmidtea polychroa. NCBI lineage: Eukaryota > Metazoa > Platyhelminthes > Tricladida > Dugesiidae > Schmidtea > Schmidtea polychroa. The sequence continues at coordinate 42,721 of CAUHTR010001783.1, read as the reverse complement.
GTAAAAAATGCATGCAAATTTTCGATATATAGAATCGTTGTAATAAATAAACGCACATAAATCATTTACAGACATTTTTAGAATTTTTTAGAAAAAAATGAATGAAAAATTTTTAACGAAAATTCTGAAAACTCAACTTTGAGTTCTATAGATAATGATGACATTATTTCGTAAGATTTATCTTAAATTTTTAATAAATTTAATAGTTTTTTAGTATTTCACATTGCCCTGAAATCTCAACTTTGCCGTCCGATGTTGGGAATAAAACTAGAAAATCGTAAATTTTATTAACTTTAATTTAAAAATTAATATTTCTAAAGAATTTCAGAACTTGACAAACTGAAAAAAGACGAATATAAAAATTTAAAAAACTATTTTCAATACATCTACCGTTTTTACCCTAAATGTTGTAAAAAATTGATATTTTTGGCGATTTATAAATTGTATTTAATGAAATAATAATAAAACGTTATATTGAAATAATTCCAAATGATAATAATAACATCTAAAACTCGTGAAAAATTAATTAAAAATAATTTATAATAAAAAATCTTGATAAAATGTATTATTTAAGAGCTTGAATAATAATTTCATATCTATATGGATCAATATTTAAGCCTTAAAGTTTACTTTTAATAAAAAAAATTACTTGAAAGCAATTTCTAAAATGGCTAAATACAAATAGTTAAAATAGCTACATAAAATAACTAATAAATAAATCAATAAATTAACATAATTAAATTTCATAAAGAATGACGCATCTATAATTGGTTGTTCATACCAACCCATATTATAGATGCGTTTATTCAGTGCAAACGGGTGTACAACTGCGTAATACTGTACGGATATAGCAGTTGATAGAGTAAACAGGTCCAGTCACAAAAATATTGGAGCCCGGAAGAAATTCAATTATTCCTACTTATCTTAGTTTACCAACTTGTTTAACTAAATATCAAATTATATACACTATGAAGCGAAATATTGACCGGACGATGAGTTTTAATAAAATTGTTGGTGAGCAGTTGAGTGGAAAACCTGAAAAATTTAATACGAAATCGTGGACGAACGATCAGAATTACTCCTTTGATAACGAGGAAAACTCTAGATATCGATATTGATAGATGATGAGATGAAATTCATCCGAAAAAATGTTAATAAATGTGATCAAACAGTGTTTGAAACCAATTATAAAGGAATTTATGTGCCAACAAACAATGCTTGGGAAGATCAAGGTCGAATAGATAGTACGGATATGAAATTCATAAATTATTTTAATAACAAAATAGATTATTTATTTCGTTATAGCCAAAGTATTATGGTAATTATATGGAGAAATGATATTAAATAATTGCAAGTTAAACAAAGAAATACTTCGAAACAGAATGTCTATGGAAATTACAAATCCAAATCTAATAGCACCTATATTAATATCGGAAAATGGTGTTTTTGCGAGAGAGTGTTTTTGGCAAAGCATTGTATAATATAAATTGTATAAATGTAAAGAGATCTCTTCTAATCATAAAATACGACCAATGTAGAAATGAATTGCCTGTGAGTGTCAATAGGAAATTGAGATTTATAAGGACAATAACTCAAATCTTATTAGACGAAGATGCAAAATTTAAAGTATTAAAATGCAATCTATTATTAGCACCATTATAAACACCAGAATCATAGATATCCTTGCCATGTCGCAACTAAGTAAAAACTCCAGAAAAATTAGAATTAACAAAACTTGAATATTTCATAAATTATACATTTTTAAATATATTGTCTCAAATTAGATTATATTCCCAAGTACAGATGAATTTGTTGGGTATTTTATGCAAGTCGGTATCACGATCTTACTCCTTGGTGTCTTTTGAAAGTAAGTTAAACAACCCAACACAAATCTTTATTCGGATTAATACAATTACACTCTTTATTGACACAAGCACAATTTAAAAAACTCTTTTGCTCTGCACTTTGTAAATCTTACCATTGTAAATCTTGCACAGGGATTAATCTTCTAACGGGAGATGTCCCTTTCTGATACGCTCGATTTGAAAATATTCTGTTATCACTAAGTTCAAAGTTTTCTTTGTTCATTCTCGCTGAATTATTTGTTTACGTTTCTTCGACCTACTAAAAATTCTGTTTACTTTTTCTGTTCATTTTACTGTGTCAAATTATTCCTGATCCAATTCCCCCGGGTTTCCACTTGTTGCTCTAATTACTTTGAGGAATTTGCTCGTCTCCTTTGACAGCTTGCCCCAATTTAATTATTCATCGCCTCTACTAATTTGATTGACCATTCATGTTTTCTCACATCACTCGGATTTTCCATTAGCTCGGGTTCTCCATTAGCTAATTAATTTTATTTTATTCTTTTGTAATTAATTCCTTCTATGGACCCCCATTGATTTTATTTTACTATATTTGAACTCTTCTCATTGTTAAGCATCCGTCCATACCAGATTCCAAGGAAAATATTCATTAAAAAAATTAATTTTTTTGTATTTTAAATTATTATTGTGAATTTGGTGTTTTATTGATTTTTCACTTCTTTTGTACCTTTCTTGTTGAGACATAACAAATATGTTATTTCCATCAAAAAAGGAAAGTATTCACTGAAATTATTATTTGTTGACACCTATAATATGATGCAAGAAATTTGGGGCAAGCATGTTATTATTTTGAATATAATTTTTTATGAAAATTGCTTGATTAGTCAACAAGACTAATTTAGCTAGTTTTGAATTTCTCATATTAAATTCTAATAAAAGAAGGATATCAAAATATCCTTGATTCCAATTCGTTAATGATTATTTGCATTACTAAGAGAAAGAAAAGAAAAAGTTTGACTTATTTTATATCTAAATTTAAAGTTCATTTTATAGCAATGTCACTTAAATTTCAAATAAAAAGGAATTATTTTTATAAAATAATAATAGTAGTGGTAATGGTGGTGGTGATGATGATAAAATAGTAAATTTTTATTCTAAATTTTTAATAAATATATAATATTAAAAATAATTTTCCATAATTCTAATTAAACTATTTCACTTTTTTAAAAAAATATGATTTTATAATTAAAAATAAAAAATTAAAACGAGATTAATTACACTGATTTGCTTCTTTTGATTGAAATGAATAGCGATAATATAATGAAATAATTAATCTCGTCGCGATTAGTTCGTACATCAAAATAACAGCTCATCGTGTTCTTTAATTAAATACCAAGATACTAATACGAATACTGATCACACCATTAACATATTATTGCAATTTATTAATTCAATTGAACTATTACTCAAATTTGAATAGGCTTTAACAAAGATGTTTTTGGTATATTTTCTCTGCTTTTTGGTACATTTCTTTTTACTATCAAGTTCTAAATCCATTTTTTTCGACTAAACTTGCAAAATTAATAAAATCTAACTACTTCGCATATTTCGCATTCAGAGCTTTTAATTTATTACGCTTGAATGGTTTCAGTCTCCTGGACCTCGAATCGCTAAAACTTTTAATCTTAAATGTAATTTTATTCATTAAATTATCTTATAAAAACATTTAGATTTCATTTCCTGTTATTGCTGTAAGTAATTTTGGTTATTATATAACATGTTATGGAGCTTATGATCGTATTAAAAGATCTTTAAATAAATTTAAAATATGAATGTTATTAATGAAAAATAAAACTTAATTATAAAAATAGATGTAAAATTTTAATCGATACGCAACTGATAAAATTTATTAATTATGCTGAAAAAATAAAAATTTATTTAAAATAAATTAAAATATTTTACAAATGAGTTGTGCAAAGTGAATGTTGATGAATTTAGTAAAAATTTGAGTTACCTAAAACTGTACTAATGATTAATTAAAGTTATTTATATATACGTAAAGAATAAGTATAAATTTGCCTGAAAGATGAGGCTATATATGATGACAGTTCGAAGTAAAATGTAATAAAAAATACAGATGCCATGGAATTTTAATCTAACTCCTTGTAATTTTATATTCGATCTACCATTAGGGGTTCTTGTTGCTAAACCATGATACCGAAGGACTCATACACGCTAGGCTTTCGCTATTTGTATACTTGCCGTTACAGCTCTGGATCGGTTTAGGCCTTAATCTGCACTCGTCTTTGTTCATTTATCAACAATCGCCATGTACGATTTTCCGTAATAAGATTATCACGTGAGTTTGACAATCTCAAAATCTGATTACTCAGATCATGGACTCTCGAAAGACTAAACAGGGTCTGTGACTTAGTTCGTCTCTGACTTAGTTCATTTCCTTCCGTATTTCTATTAATTTGGACTCATCAAAAACACTTGCATGTGATAATTCTCAACCATTTCGAATGTCCTGTCACTAACTAAATGAAGTCATTGTGGTTCCACAAACCTCTATCCTCGATATACTACACACACTTATTTACTCTTTGTCATAACCGGAAACATAACTTATCACAATCCATTCAAACAGTAACCATTTTCACCGCTTCGTCAATATACAAACAGATTCATCGAATATAACAGGTCATTAACATTTGTCAATGTAAATGGAAAGGGTGGGTTACAAGTAGAAAACACTTCGTGCCTATTTTCAACTTAACCCGTCAATACTTTCGATTCCACCCGTTTCCCTCCGTAACTATTTAATAGACCGTTAAATGACCGCCGATAAGGACATTGGTGCTGCAATTTAGTGGATGGCCGTCAGAAAAAGATGAATCCCATCACAGGGGCAAGTAAAAGAGTTATTACAGGACCAGTTTTTGGCGGAAGTAAAGAAAAAATTAAAAGGCTCTGTATTATGTCGATTTTTATGACTTTGATGAATTGATTAAAAAGGCAACGAAAATAGAGCTAAATTTAAAAAACACACAGTCGAAATCAGAGTGGTTTGCAGTCATCTCTGGCCCAAGCGAAAGATTAATAACTCATAATAACTAATGAAGTTGTGAGAAATGTGTTGGTCAACCTACAATGTGGTCTGATTGCTTCGCCGACCATCAATCAAAAATGCATATGCCTAAAAATTAACTTTATAGAATAAAGATGTTTTTGTTTTTTTTAAATTATAGTTATAAATGAACTAAATATGTATAATTTTTAAGTTTTTATCTTCACAGAAATATATTTTTGTTAATTTTTTTAAAAAAGTTTTTTTAAAAGTTCCATATATTTGTAATGCAGAAAGTTTGGACCACTAAAAATATTTGAAATTTTCTCTTAGAACCACAGTCTGTCAAGTTTATATTGAAAATACATTAATAATTTCAGATTTTTGTCTGACAACGCATTTTTTAACACACTTTGTGTCAGGTCGATTTGTCTGACAGACTTTTTTTAAATAAACTTGTCAAGTCAATGTGTCTGACAATAACATGTCAAAAAGGTCTGTTTTTTCTGTGGCAATGAGAGTGTTAATAAAAGAAAATAAATTAAATAACTTCCAAGTGTCTCAGAGACATCTCTGGATAATTAAAGGGAAATTCACGGTTGTCGGGATAACTTCATTTCTCATTAAACCGATTTGTATAAATCTCTTAACGGATTTAATTCAATTTACAATTGAAGACAATCTGACAAATTTCATTGCCAGAGTTTTCAGCAAATTGGGTCTACTACTGATTATTCCAATGACAACCAAATCGGGGAATTCAAAAAAAAATATCTTCAAATATTAATATTATTAATATTATTTTTATTAATATTATTATTATTATTATTACTATTATTATTATTATTATTATTATTATTATTATTATTATTATTAATTAATTATTAATTTTATGAATCATAATCATCATCATCATGCATCCACATCGACATCACTTCCTTCTATGCAATTTCTCGTTTGGTTTCGATTTGCGCTTGATCATATGCATCCCTTATAATTTAATTTCATTGCATATTTACTTCAAAATATTCACAGATTTTCTTCTATTTCCACAACAATCCCCGTTGTGACTACTATTGATACAAGTGTTTTATGTAGAACAGTTTATGTGATGTTTTTATTGTAAATACACAGCGTTAAGAAAACAGTTTTTGTATGGAAAATAATGAAAATGTTATTTTTTTAAAATAGTGAAGATATCGTTTTTATCAGTATTTGGAATTATAATTTATTAAATGCTTTGATTTTCTCATAAATTTCCTTTTACCATACATTAATTCTTGAAAATATTATATATGTATATGTGTACGCGCACATGTGTGTGTATGTATATGTGTATTTGTTTATTATTTATTAAAGCTATTAATTTAAAATAGTTCCCTCCCAATAAATTTAACGTGAAATTAGAAGATGTCAAGAGATTACGCAAAAATTCTGATTGAGCTAAACATTTTCAATATACCTTACCCAACACTCGTTAATACTTAATGATGTATTTCAAAATGATTAATTTCTACATCTTTAGTTCAAAAAAATATATAAATCACTATCAAAGGGAAAATAATAGAATTTAATGTATTGATGGAATTATTATATTACAGTACATTTGATTTAAATATTATATGGGAACAATAGTGGTAACGGGTCAATGCATAATTGCGTCACGCAAAAAATGACCATAATATAATAAAAATTAAATATGCAATTATTTAGACAGCAACTAATGTGTAGAAATAGTTGTTAGAAAAATCACCTACCCTTACCGGATTAGGTTTTAAGAAAACTCATACTAAGAAATAACCACGGGCTTAAATTATTGGAATTCAGTAATGCTATTTAATACTGATGATAAATAATTTTCTATAATCTTAGATCAAGCTGAATAAAAAAATGTAGTTAGTCCCGTAAATATTTAACTTTTCTAAAACACCAAATTATCTTCATTATTATAACGAATTACTATATTGGAAAATTAGAACATTTTAGTGAATATTAGTAGTGTTGATTCCTTATAATATGCAAATAGTAGCGGCTAAAATTTAAATATATCGGAGGGCCTAATGATGATTGTATTGTAGAACTATCAGTAAATAACCAAATACATAAAAATTATCTATATTAATTGAAATAACTGTTTGCTTAGGTGTTTAAGAAAGTTGATTCTACTGTCTTTTCTGTCGTTGATGTCTGATAATACTTCATTGAAAATGACAACTGGGTTGCACTAATGTGCTGGGAAAGATTTATGGCATCGGTGTCTTCTCAAATTAGTCTATCAGAAACTATATGATCTCGGAAATGCGTGATTAAAGTGGTGATAATATACCGTCACTTATTTTACAATGCTCCGATTTACTGGCTCCCAAACAAGGATACTATTTGCGTTAAGTAAAAGCCTACCTCATTCTGACCATTCATGCTCTATCATTTTAGTAGGTCGTTTGTAACTGAATATTCTCATAATGATAACGACTTCATTAGTTTTACGGTTAAGATGGTTTTTAGCAATATGACACGATAAAAATCGTTCTACATGGAGTTCAATTTGCTATATTCTCAGGTACTAGAATTCCTTATTGTGATATCACATGATATCCAATTCTTGGATCGTTAATCCCATCACAGAGTGACTTATGACAGGTCTAATTGGATTCACTGTGATCTTTTAACTGGTGTTATTATATCTGCAACTGATGAAATTTCATGAATATCGCATTAAAATTTATGATTGTTATTGTTGTATTTCAGGAGTTCACTTGTGGCGGAAAATGAGATATCAGAATATCAATTTAACTTCGTTACACGAATATCTTGATATTGCCCACTGAAAATCCTATATCAATTCTATCACTTAAACGTCCCGAGACAGTCTTACCTTACCCTGACCGAGAAGTTTTGCGCTTTTCATTTTATCTTCAGCTTAATCACACACCCATCGTCACAGTCGTGGCATAGTAGTTGTGAATGGGTTACCGAGTGGTTTCCTCCGCTGGACGACACTTAGATCATTCCAGTTTTCTACCCGGAGTGTTCTTTATTGAACCATATTGTGCTCAAAGAGTTCGCATACTTACACCACTGAACACTGTTCGGCCAGTCTACCGATGGGCAATATCTTTTAATTGTGTTAAGATACACTTCCGCTTTAGGCTTTCTCCGGTTTTTCTTCCGATCCAACTGATTTCCAAATAGGTTTGAGCTGTTTCAAAAATATTCCTTTCAAGTTACAATTATACATAATAAATAATAAAAGAAAAACGTGATAATTACAATTTTATTTTATATACCGATTCACGAAACAAATGTAACAATACTAATTACGTTAAAATTACTAAGTTAACTACAAATAGAACTAAAAACAATCCAACAATCTCTTATTTGAATTCAAATGTGCATAAACAATTAATTATTAACAGATGAATAAATAAAATTAGCAATAATTTAGTGTTCGTTGTTTTGTTGTGTTGAGTTGATGTTTCTCTGCTGTCAGTGCAGCTCTAATAAATAGTGTAATTCTTGCTATTCGCTGTGCCAATCAAGTTATAGCAGGATTCCTACATTATTATTGGCTGATTGCCATGATTTTAACAAGTTTCTTTACAATAATTTAATTTTTAATTTTTTAAATTTCTTTCATGATTTCATTTTTGTTATTCTTATATTTTTCTTTGCATTAAAGTGTTTCAATCTGTAACTTGCGGTTTTTTATTTTTTATTAGATATCTTTTATATTTTTTAATTACAGATTTTAGTTAACAGTGGGTTAGAGGAAATCCACATTTTACCCTTTCTTGCTGTTTTCAGTGAGTACTTGCGAAAAGTGAGTGTACCTTTGTACACTATAGTCGACAAACACTTGTGTGTATTTCTAGACTACAGTTAGTAGGCATACGTTCGACTTAGCTTTAGGCCCCATGTTTATTAATTGTTTTCTTTATAATGATTAGGAAATCATAAAAACAATTGTACTAAGATTTTATTTTAAATCACAACATTCTGCAAAAAGTTCTATTGACATGCCGTATCCTGGGCGTTTCTTTCCCCGCATCCACATTGAAGCAGCCTTACCGTTCGTAATTGTTGTAGCTCCAGGCGTAGTGCGTGCAAATACTGTTCTTCTAAAATTATACGTAAGTCTATCATAAGTGTCATCATACCTAAGCTCAGTTTTACACTATACCTGTTTGTCATCAAACCTCAGTTATTAATGGAAATCTAAATCAGTTGTTTCTTCTACTATTTCGCAATAGAAGTATTGAATAAGTAATTTATTAATATCACATGTTCCACATTCACTGCCCAAACACCCTGGGGCAAGCGGTCCGATCTGCTGTCACAGTCTGTTACGTCTTCGCTGGACTCAGTGCGTTTCCTCGACACCAATTCGGGAAATTCAAGCTCCTGGTGTCGATAGTGGATCATGTCCTCCATTAATTCATCATCATCAAACTGTTAGCACTACCCATCGGTACTGGGGATGACGCCTTGTCGGATATCTTCGTCATTTCGCTATAATTTGTCAATGGTAATGCGAATCTCCCGGAGGGCTTGACTGCAAACCATAAACGCTTTATTTAAGATGTGCTATCGTTTTAACACCACCATGATGCAGGTCCGATCCTCCGTTTGTCTGATTGACTGCCACTGATCCATTGGTCTGTTTTACAACTTCATACTGTAGCTTTGATTTCAGCTTCTAATCCTGGTTGTTTTCCAATTGTGGTGGTCGATCCAGATTTTGCTCCCCTCGGTCCGACTTCCTTTACTGTGTGAATTTTAGATACCCATGTTATAATCATATCTTCATAAGACACATTCATCACCACTCCCACTCTCTTAAGACGTTTTTAACAACCCTTCATAGGCCTACATGCGCTCAGGACTGACATTCCCTCGTCACCTATTGATCCTGATTTACATTTTATCCAAAACATAAGTAGAACAATATCCATAAGCCCTTACATAAACTAGGTTAGTGAATGAAACATGTTACGGAAAACACAAAATCAGATGAAGTATACCGGTTAGAAAGGAAATTTTGAGCCAGCTTTTGTACGCCGATAAAATTGAAGCACTAGCTTACTGCTTCTCTCATAACCCATTCATTCCCATGTTACGTATCATCATCAATCTACTCTGTGTCAAGCCCATCAATATTTCCATTCACTTATTGTTCCTCAGCGGTAAACGAAAATATAAGTATAAATATTTCAATAATTTATTAAATCCATAAAGTATATACTTTTAGTCCAAATACCATACATAGTCTGTTGTAAGGGCTGTCTATCATTCTTTTCATGTCCATTACACTCATACGTATACATATTATTAGTCACACTTGTTTTAATATCTCTGAAGCACGCGTGGACTTATAACTTAGCTAAGCCAGATGTTTGTGTTTGTTACTTTGTACTGGTGTGCTTATCAATCATTTTCTACCGATGTACACCGATTGAACTTAAATTCACCTCACTCCTGTGGTGTGCAAATCAATTATACTTCGAGTTAAGCCAAGTCTACATTGGCAACCGTCTCCGTGTTGATTGACTCATGATCATGAAATTAATAATCATTTTCCTTTTTATAATTTGCCAAGTATTAAATGCCGTCTTTTTGAATAATCTTTACTGTGGGTGGTTATTTACTGAGTTCCGCATTCTCAGCAGTTGTATTTGGGGTCTCAGCAGTTGTATCTAAAGAGGAATAAGCTATACAGTTATCTTCGATGGGAAGTAATGGTTCTTCAATGTATGAGTTCTTGGTTTCAGGAAATTTGTTTTCCGGAGTACGACAATCATCAAAGAAGGATGTGTCAACAAGCAAAAAGTCTGGTTCCAAATGGCATAGGTTAAAGAGGCATTGAGTCATTAATGATAACTTTAGCATTGTTATCTTTGATTTCGATTAGCTTATATATAGCTTCATGAATATCTAGGTTGCAGGCTTGAATTTGAAATGTTCTTGGGACGTACGTTTTGTATGTGGATGCCGAAGAGAAACGGGGATCACTATCCACCGACAAAAATGATCTCTTGCGATTGAGATATCTTCAAAAGTTGGACAGTTATCAAAGTCAATTAGTTAATTCGGTGAAGAAGTAGATGTTCCGAAGAGAAATTGAACTGGTGATGAATTGCCTGTCCTGGAAGGAGTATTCGCCAACCCAACAAAACAAAAGGTACGGCTTTAGTCCATCCCTTTTTCTCAGAAAGAATGTAAATATCCACATTGGGCACAAGAAATTTTCTGATAAGGGGTGCAGTAGAACTGCTTCTCTCCTCGTAAGTTAGAATGTGTCTTGATTTTGCTGAGTTGCAGCTTGGTGTGGTGGCTATGGATCGAAAAAGGATAAACGATTTTAGTCATCAAAAATGGTTTCCTTTTAAAAAACACACAGAAAAATTAAAATCTCTGACACTATCATTTAATTAACTTATAACATAATACAAACAAAAATTATTATTTTTACTCTTAAAAATTTAATTTACGATTAAATTTTTTTCTAGTTTTTATATTTTATTTATAATTAATTTTGCCGCCATTATATGACCATTTTTAGAATATTCTGTGCTAATTTAATAGTTTTATTAACTAATTCCTATTTCTTTTAATTCTTATTTTATTCTTTTTTTTGGTTTTTGGTAATTAATTCCTAACTTTTATATTTTACTTAATTCCAACAAGTTATTTGACCGTCATTATGGATTTCGCCATTTTCATAAATATTCTAGTATTTCTTAACATTTCTGTTATAATTTTGACTCTTAATTTATTTTCTGATGATATTTTGTGGAAATCCTTTTCATTTCCATTCCGATTTTCCTTTATCGCCATTTTTTCAAATTTGTTTACTTCTGTTGTGTCTATGCTATGTTTCAGTTTGTTTCGTGTAATACTTGCTTTTGTTTTAATTTTTCTTTACTTTTGTGTTTATCTTTTTGATGTTACGTGAGTTCTTTTTAATTTTGTTTACTTGATGTTTTAACTCTACTTAATGCTGAGTCTGTATGCTATTATCCAACACATTCCCTTTACCTTACTATTACGCCTGCTTAAATTCAGATTTTTCTCAACATTTATTTTGTTTTTTTTTGGTGTTTTTAATATGATTTTTTCTGCTATGTGGATTGCTCTAACAGTTTTTTCTTAATTTCTATTACTTACTTAATTAATTTATTAACTATCGGCCTTCTGACCCAGCACATTTTTATTTGGTATGCTACAACTCGGTATACAGTAATACAGTGTCTCATTAGCCAATCAAGTTGAATTCACTTACGCGTGTCCTGATTTCTAATTACTAATTTCATTCTTTTAAATTTTAATTTTCGATTGGTTGTTTATCATTTTCTTTTGATCTTTTCCATTTTACTAAATAATTTCTTAAGTAATTCTTTTTCAAACTATTGCAGCCAACTTGTTTTTTTTGATAGTTTTATTTAATTTTATTCAATTTTCTAATGTTTTTAGAAAATGTTGCTTTTGTCGCGTTTATGATTTTATTTACTTGTGTTTTATATATTATTAATTAACTAAGAGCCATATTACTTGAAATTTTTTGATTAGATTTTGAAAAACTTATTGAGATACAAGTTATGTTATCGGTTCTTTCAAATAATTTCGGAATTAATGGGTTCTTGCCCAACAGTTATAGATTGAAAGAATGAATGAAAATGCTGAACAAAATCCCTTAGAAACAGGAAATGCAGGAAATTGCAGGAATTAACTTTATGGATTTGGTAATGGGACAGAAAATACAGTGTAGACGATATAACAATAATTAACACAAGTTTTGTTCCTGAAAACGAAGATAAAAAATACTTAATCAATTTCATGGATGAATACGAGATTCTCAAGAAATAGCTTATAAAGGATTTGGATTTTTTATATCATTGTTAAATTGACATGGGAAATAAATACTCTTTGAAAATGTATCAATTTGAAAGTGTTTTACTGAAGAAAAATACCTACAATTGTTTTTCCTAATCTTTATACATAAATGTAATATATTTAAATAGTGGAATAAAGTTAAATATTTCTCTTCATTGCTCTCAAATAATATTATCAAGGATTGTTTATCACTAAATTTATATTATAAAATACATTTGATACGGTATATACTTGAATTTGTCATTCATTGGAGATTTCATGGTTGGTCTTTGTTGTTATACTTTTAGTATTTATAGCGTCTATAATTAAATACAAATATTAAAAACAATTTAATTTGTTTGCATTTTTCAAAATATCCACGAGAAATTTTATTTAAAGTCAAATAATGTAAGGATAAAGAATTTGCATACCACATCAATCCACAACCATGGGCGTCCACAGGGGAGCAAGGAGAAGGATGCAAAGTGGTGACTCGGTACAAGTCACTTAAACCGAGAAATGTGCCTATCAGAGTAGGCGGTTAGAGTAAAATATGACAAGCAGAAAAGGTAATGATCTAATCATTGACTATGCGGAAAATGAGAGGATCAACAATACACCGAGGGAGACCCCTTTTTGCAGAGCTTCTTCAAGGTCTTCAAATGATTGTAATCGAGAACAATTAATGTCCAAATAAATAATGCGTATACAAATATACAGATTTAATTTGTAACTAAACATACACTGTAGCGACCGTTTATTGGGTCACATTTTAAGAATCTATTCTGATCAAGACTAAAGTTTGAGTTCGAGTAATTGGAGAATCCTTGATTATGGCGAATTGCAGGTGACACGTTTCTCTTCATTTTCGGCCATTAATAAAAATATAAAATTATTCTAATGAGGACAGGACATGATTATTAAAAATTGAAATCGACAAGTCACCTAAACACTACGAAACTCCATCACTGATTAGTTAAACATTTCCAAACGAACAATGACTGTCAACAAATAAGAGGGGTAGGAAAATTGCGATTAGGTAATGAACCGGAGGGCAGGATCATGTGCATATTTTAGAGCAAGAAGGAACATGACCAGGGCCAAGCCAAACCTCCATAGACTGCCGCTATTTTATATCACTAATTTGATAATACTGATTATTTGATAAAGAATATAGTTGTAAATTCTGGTGAGTTACTGGTGGTCGAGTGTTTAAGTGCTGTTACCAGCGTAACCCAAAATACAATATTGTTTTCCGCTTGATACCCGTTGAGTAATCAACGTTGGTACTGTACCAAGGGGTTGAGTACTCGCAAAAAGTGAGCGCAATAAGGCACTATAATTGTCGAGTAAGTAGTATATAGTAAGGACTCCAGCGCACTTTCAAGGTCATGGAATATCAAGATCAAATATAGACCAATCGAATCATTTATTTTTTAAATTAACATTTTATTTAATTACTTTTTTTTTTTTAATTTTTTCTTTTTAATTTTATTAATTAATTATTTTATTATGTTTTATTTTAATTTATTACATTTAATTAATTTATTAGTTTATTAATATTTTATTTTAATTACTTACGCTATTTAATTATTATTATTATTATTATTATTATTTTAAATTTTTTTTTTCTTTTTTTTTTTTAAATTTATTTATTTATTTTTTAATTTAAATTTTATTTAATTACTTCTATTTATTTTTTTTTCTTTTTAATTTTCTTAATTAATTATTTTATTATGTTTTTATTTTAGTTACTTACTTTAGTTAATTTTTAATTTATTACATTTAATTAATTAATTAGTTTATTAATATTTTATTTTAATTACTAACGTTATTTAATTATTATTATTATTATTTATTTATTTTTTATTTTACATTTACATAATATTCTAACAAGAGCGTAAATTATAACAATAATATTTCAATTTTAATTAGAAATTATTTAATTTATTATAAAATAAAACGCTGAGTTAATTTTAGATAAACCGGATATTAATTTTTCGGAAAAAATAAATAAATTAAACACAAAAATAATATTTCTTACTTGAAACTAATTATCTAAATTAATTGGACAAATGAATAATTAAATGATAAAACACATTTTAATTAACTAAGTCAAATAATTCACAATATATATTTTATTATTCACATAAATTTAATTGTTAAAGTGCTTGTTTCGATTTGCATTCATTTCTAGACATAGCAGTTGAAATATGCATTTGACGAATCTTATAGTGACCGTAGGCATAGCTTTCATTACAATTGTACCAATACCTTTTATCGTCCAAACATTGGAGAGCTCGTTTTTCTGTAATGAAAGTATACAACTGATGATTAACACTTCCTATTCTCTTTTGTTGGATGCTCACTGTTCCACCATCAGTATACACTTTTTTATAGTCTTCATGGGTGATATTAGAATTTGTAAGTCTTATTCCTTTGGCTTTTAGAGTGTTTTTATCGCCTTGGAGTGAGTAGCACTTGGGTCGAAGAAACACCCATTCTTTATATTGATTTCCTTTATTCTCATCCTTAACTTTCCCGATTACAGAACAAATTTTATCAGAGAACAATGGATCAGTCACTGGATAATTTGAAGTATCTAGGAGCCCATCTTCAATCATTTTTGGATATAGTTGTAAGCGTAAATCAACATTTTTACACTCTAAAAAGAAGGAATCTGTGTCACCAGCTACGATATTAATTTGACAATTGAATTCTTCTCTATAACTCTGTAGTTCTTTATATTGAAACTGGTACATGCGAAGTTTAGATAAATCAAGTACGGTTTGTCCAATATACATTGGTCTATCTAAACACACCATTTCCTTATCAAGTATAACAGCAATGAGATCATCCGCAATCTTGATGCTACGACGAAACATAGGATTACTACAATAAGTTATCAATCTTTTGCTTTTGCTGCGTAATCTCAAATTTATACGTTTCTTCAAGTTTTCCACAGTTTTACCGTATAAACTGTTGTTCTTTAACTTATAATAATCTCGCTGAAACGAATCCGTACTAGCTGCTCTCATTTTGGTATTGTAATCAATATATCCTTTGAAAATAGCCACTTGCTTGAATTCTACAGCACGATTAACTTTTGTGACCTTTGCGCCGTAACTCAACCACTCTGTCAAAATTCTACCATTAACTACATAGTTTTTCTTAGGCTCATGAGTTAACAACAGCTTTTCAACTTTACTACCAGGTGGATAACAAAGCTCAGGAGCTATAGGTAAATCATCTAGCTTATCTTGTATACTATCAGGAATGACGATGTCAACCTCTAGAACATATCCACGATCTCCATCAAACTCATCCCCATTTGCACATCTTTCAACAATACCATTCATTTCAGTATGATCTTCTAACCATCTAAATTCCCCAACAGGAAGTTTTTGCGACAGCGCCCATCCATATAAATTATTAACATCTAGGTATGACATTTGTGTTGATTCATCAGCTTCAACATGATGTTTGTTGATAAATGTCATTCCACCACGAATACCAGCTTCAAATAAACGGTAAAGCTCTGGATCTTGAATAAGTTCTACCGGTTCAGGTAACTGTTTAATAGCTGATGCCCAACTTAATCCGGGTATGGAAACAAACGATAGAGCCTCAAGTCCATCTTCGTCAAATGTTTTTTCTCTGAAAGCTTCAAAAACATCGGCCAACAGAAAAACATCCAGCTTGAGATATATTAGCATGTAATCTAGCAGTGTCTCACAGTTGTATTGTCGCCAGATTCGATTTGCATGTATATAATCTTCTTCACTAACTCCCTCCCAAATCGGTGGTAATTCTGTTATTGACTGTAAAACATCCATTGATGTAGCCATATCATATGGAAAAATGGTTTTACAAGTCATCATCTGTGATTCGAAAACATCTGAGGTCAGTGGAAGACATGGTAAATTTTTTGATAAATTTGCCAAGCTGCTATTTAAAAATTGTAAAGAATCAATGAATCTAATTCTTCTGCCTTTCGATGTCGCTGTAAGTGTGAGAAACTTTTCTGTTGATTGAGGAATAACAATTAAATTCCAATCTGGGAATTTTCCAATTGCATATTTTAATATATGATGAATGTCATATCCACGAAGATTGTGAAATACAACAGGTAAAGACGGATTGATTCTTCTAGCCAAATTACAATCTTGACACGCTGCTCCGAGATATTGACCGGTAAAATGATCATGATCTCGAACAGGTATATTGATAATCTTTTTACAAAGGTAGCAATGAGTTTGAGTCGTGAATTCTTCCTGCTGTTCCCAAGTGAGTTCCATCATTTCCTTTGATCCATTAATTTTATACCACGGATAAACTATGTCTGTAACTATATCATCCAATGCTTGTATGAACTGAATGATACAGTTTTTCCCAACAAATGTTTCATTTCGAATCGGACAACCTTGATGAAGAAGCACAAATTCAGATGCAATCGGCTCATGTTTTTGGAAGTGCTTGTCATCTAGAGGTAATATTGATTCAAAGTCCGCATAGACAACAAACTGCTGTTTTATAGTTTTACTCCAGTCTTTAAATTCGATATATTTATTCTCTGGCATTGAGTATAGAGTCGTCCGCTCCACATTCTTCCTACAAAGACCTATATGTCTTTCAAAAGCAGGACGTTTTTGAAACCCATGAAGACATGTATGACACCATTGTGATTGGATTCTGACTCCTTCTACTCTATCTCTGTAATTGAGCAGTCGATCGAGATTAGTTACAAGTAGTAAGATGTGTCACCTCCAGGACATGTCACCTCCAGGACACATATATAAGTAGGTCAAGTTAAAATTAAGTAGATCAAGTTAAAATTATGTAGGTCACGACTATATAGGTATTAAAATATGTAGGTCAAGTTACTTTAAATATATGTTACCTCCAGGACACTATATAAATAAATAAGTCAAATTAAGTAGGTCACGACTATATAGTTTATAAAAAATATGTAGGTCAAGTTATTTTTAACATGTATCCCTATAATATATACATCATTCAAAAGATATTTGAGAGTAGAGTACAATGATCATACCTTCAAAGGTGTATGGTGAATCCCTAACCTTCAAAAGGTGCAAAACCCTCGAATTTTTTCAAACTCTATAATACATGTCATTCAAAAGGTAATTGAGATGTGAGTATGATGGTCATACAATCAAAGGTGTATGGTGAGTCCTTCACCTTCAAAGGGTCAAAAAATTTCGAATTTTTTCAAACTTTATAATATATATACATCATTCAAAAGATATTTGAGAGTAGAGTACAATGATCATACCTTCAAAGGTGTATGGTGAATCCCTAACCTTCAAAAGGTGCAAAACCCTCGAATTTTTTCAAACTCTATAATACATGTCATTCAAAAGGTAATTGAGATGTGAGTATGATGGTCATACAATCAAAGGTGTATGGTGAGTCCTTCACCTTCAAAGGGTCAAAAAATTTCGAATTTTTTCAAACTTTATAATATATATACATCATTCAAAAGATATTTGAGAGTAGAGTACAATGATCATACCTTCAAAGGTGTATGGTGAATCCCTAACCTTCAAAAGGTGCAAAACCCTCGAATTTTTTCAAACTCTATAATACATGTCATTCAAAAGGTAATTGAGATGTGAGTATGATGGTCATACAATCAAAGGTGTATGGTGAGTCCTTCACCTTCAAAGGGTCAAAAAATTTCGAATTTTTTCAAACTTTATAATATATATACATCATTCAAAAGATATTTGAGAGTAGAGTACAATGATCATACCTTCAAAGGTGTATGGTGAATCCCTAACCTTCAAAAGGTGCAAAACCCTCGAATTTTTTCAAACTCTATAATACATGTCATTCAAAAGGTAATTGAGATGTGAGTATGATGGTCATACAATCAAAGGTGTATGGTGAGTCCTTCACCTTCAAAGGGTCAAAAAATTTCGAATTTTTTCAAACTTTATAATATATATACATCATTCAAAAGATATTTGAGAGTAGAGTACAATGATCATACCTTCAAAGGTGTATGGTGAATCCCTAACCTTCAAAAGGTGCAAAACCCTCGAATTTTTTCAAACTCTATAATACATGTCATTCAAAAGGTAATTGAGATGTGAGTATGATGGTCATACAATCAAAGGTGTATGGTGAGTCCTTCACCTTCAAAGGGTCAAAAAATTTCGAATTTTTTCAAACTTTATAATATATATACATCATTCAAAAGATATTTGAGAGTAGAGTACAATGATCATACCTTCAAAGGTGTATGGTGAATCCCTAACCTTCAAAAGGTGCAAAACCCTCGAATTTTTTCAAACTCTATAATACATGTCATTCAAAAGGTAATTGAGATGTGAGTATGATGGTCATACAATCAAAGGTGTATGGTGAGTCCTTCACCTTCAAAGGGTCAAAAAATTTCGAATTTTTTCAAACTTTATAATATATATACATCATTCAAAAGGTATTTGAGAGTAGAGTGTGATGGTCAAACCTTCAAAGATGTATGGTGAGTCCTTACCCTCAAGTGTCAAAAACTTTGATTTTTATTCAAACTGTAAATTGATCATTTCAACAAATTTTCAATCCCCAAAATAAATTTCCCAACTCAAAAATTTCCCAAATTTTAAAAATTCCCAAAAACAATTTTCCCAACTCAAATTTTTTCAAAAATTAAAAAGTCCCAAAAATGAAATTCCCCAAATTTCCCAACTCAAAATTTTTCAAATTTTAAAAAGTTTTCAAAACTATTTTCCCAAATTTTCCAACTAAATAGTAAAAGAATGTTTTACAATTTTTTTTTTTTTTCCTCGAATACATCAAACCAAAAATTTAACAAGGTTCGTCACACAAATCTAATTTTGAAATCAAACAAATGAATTTAATAAAAATTAAAATCATCGACATACACAACAGCCGTTCGCCCGCCCGCCCGCCCCGAAGGGGCTGGCGCGGTAGTTTGTAAATTTGGTTTAGTTTGAATATTATTTTGAGTATTAATAACAAAGGTAAAGAAATAAATGTTTATTAAATGTATATAGTATGATACTCATTAATATACATTGAACATGCTTTACATTTGCGAACATTTGAATCATGGCATTTAGAACATACAATTACATGTCCGCAAGGTAAAAACAAAACCGATACTTGATTTTCTTTACAAATGTAACAAGTTAAATACATTTTCCTACCATCATTGAGTTTTTTCCTTAGCTTATTTTCAATCAATTCGGATTTCGATATCCATTCATAAATCAATCTACTACTATATCCTGGTTCCAGCCTTAAATCCATACAATTCCATAAGCATTCATTCAATGAATCATTATCTACTATTGCTTTGTCTAAATGCATCAAATAAATCGATAACTTCAAAATGCATTTATTGTAATTAAATAAATCAATCAAATATCCAATGGAGGAATGTTTGAAAATTTCTAAAATTTTTATGGTTTCCTTTTCAGTGAGAGTATCATAATTGTTCATAAAATCTTCAACGGTGCAGTTTAAAAACTTGAATGATCTCGTGGTCATCAGTAATTTCTTAATAAATTTATGAAAATACTTATATTCTGCACACATTTATAAGAGATACATTAAAACAACTCATTTATTAAACAAGAAAATAATTTAAAATCAATAATGGTAATTTTAAGGATTATCTTCGATAGATTTTATTGAATAATGGTTCATTAAAAAGGTCTTGAAGAGCTCTATCCAATGGTTATATATTTGAAGATATAATGTTTGTGCACAATATAGTAAGTATTATTATTTTTATTATTATTTTTATTAACAAACTACATTCTAATAAAATACTTTTACACATCAAATTATTAAAAAAAAAAAAAAAAAAAAGAAAACCGATAATTATAAAACGAAAAAGAGACTTTACAATAATTTCTATTTTACAAAAATTCAAACAAGTCCGATCACAGAATTAAATTAATCTTGTAGATGTTGATTGATGAGATCGGGATCTGCTCCTGATTGAATATCATTATCGTCATTATCAATGACATCAACCCCTAAATAATGACCATATGCAAAACTAGAGTTTTTCTCTACCCAAGCTCTTTTATCATCATGATTAGTTAAAGCAATCTTTGAGTTTTTAAAGGTAAAAAGCTGATGATTTCGGGTTCCTATTCTAGTCTGAGGTACAGAAATAACTGTGTTGTTGTTGTAACAGTCTAAATAAGATTGATGTTTTATATCTGTACCTGGTAATTTTACGCCCTTAGCTCTCATAGTAGATTTATTTCCTAAAAGACTGTAGCACTTTGGTCGCAAGAAAACCCACTCACTATATCCTACACCCTTACTCTCATCCTTAAACTTTCCTATAACTGAGTCGAGTCTCCTAGAATATAAAGGATGAGAGGGATCATAATTTGAGGTGTCTAACAAGTCATCCGAAATCATCGCTGGCAAAAGAACGTCAAGCTTTACATTTTTGACCTCTAAGAAGAAACTATCGGTATCACCCGCAACTATATTTATATCACAGTTAAACTGACTCCTATATTTTGATAATTCTATGTACTGTAATTGATACATCCTTAGTTTGGATAAATCCAGCACTGATTGTCCGATGTAGCTGGGTCTATCCAAACATATAGACTCCTTATTGAGATGTACACCAAAAAGATCATCATCAATTTTGATGGTTTTTCTAAATGATGGTTTTGATGAATATGTAATTAATTTTTCCGCGGAATTACATAGTCGTAAATTTAATCTCTTCTTAAGGTTTTCAACGGATTTACCGTACAAGCTATTATTATACAATTTGAATAAATCTCTGTACAGTTCACTGCTTGCTTCAGCTCTTAGCTGTGTATTTTTATTTATATAATTTTTAAAAATCGGTGCTTGCTTGAATTTTGTAGCTCTATGGATGTGTACAACTTTGGCACCAAGAGACAAATAAAGCTTGAGAAGCCTCCAATGAAGAACATGGTTCTTCTTTGGCCAATGCGTGAGCATCAACTTCTCAACTTTCGAACCAGGCGGGCACATTTTCTCAGGAGCAAGAGGAAAGTCATTTAAGAAATCATGAAAAATTTCTGGAATATCTATATCCACTTCTATGGTATAACCATAGGGAAGGATTTCAATGTCAGCATTCATGCACTCAAGCAATACATCATTCAATCCATCATACACCCAAGTGAAATCAGCAAAAGGAAGATTTTGGCTAAGAGCCCAACCATACAGATTATTTATATCAATATATAATAATTCTGTATTATCAGAAGCAGCAACGTAATGTTTGTTAACAAATGTTAACCCACCACGTATTCCTCCTTCGTAAAAATTGAACATTTCCATGTCCTGTAAAAGTTCTATAGGCTCAGTTAATGTCATAAGCGCTGAGGCCCATGACATACCCGGAATACCATAAAAGTTTAGAGGTTCTAGACCATTGTATGCAATGGCCTTGGCACGAAATTGTTGGAAATAGTCCGCAAGGAGGAATACATCCAATTTTTGATAAGTTAACATATAGTCAGCCAATTTAGTACAACGTTGTTGAGTCCAAATAAGTTGAGCCTTAGCATACTCATCTTCAGTAACACCAGACCAAATAGGAGGCAATTCATAAGTGGTTTCAAGTACATCCAAATCAGTCGCATAATCATAAGGAAATATGGCTTTAGCATCTATTATTAACCTATCAAAAACCGACGAAGTCAAAGGAAGATCAGTTAGAGTTTTTACAGCCTTAGCCAAAGAACAATTAACAAATTGTATGCTGTCGATAAAACGAACAGCTAATTTTTTAATGTGAACAATCATCGAGATAAATTTCTCTGTGCTTGTGGGTATTATATTCAAATTCCAAGAAGGAAAGCCATTGAGACCATATTTTAAAATATGGTGTAAGTCGTAGCCTCGTAAATTATGAAATACAATCGGCAGCTGTTTATAAATTCTGCGAGCCATATTACATTTCCTACAGGCTGCACCGAGATAATTACCAGTAAAATGGTCATGATCTCGAACAGCAAGGGATAAAACCTTCTTGCAAAGATAGCAGTTCCTACAAGATTTGAATTGTCGTTCCTCAGCACAAGTCATAGGTCCTAACCGTTTTTTCCCTTCAAGCTCATAATAAGGTAGGACAATTGTGACAGCAATTTCCTCTACTTTTTTAAGAAATTGAGGTATACAATCAAGACCATAAAACTCGTAATACGATTTTCTATTGTTAAGATTATTTATTAATAAAAGACCTGCTGAAATAGGTAAATGTATTTGATGATGTTTAACATCTTTAGGTAAAACCGATTCAAAATCGGCATAAATAACAAAGGGTGGGGTGATTCTCTTTGAATGATTTTGAAACTCTAAATATTTATTTTCGGGTAAAGTGTAAAGGGTTGTACCCGTTTGATTTTTACTGCATAGGGCCACATGTTTAGTGAAAGCATTGTCTAATCGAAAACCGTTAAGACAATGTGGGCACCATTTGCATCTTATTTGAATACTACAGTCATTATTACGATGGCAGTTCATTAAACGTGTAATGTTGGTCACTGCGGTGTAATGATAATTATCCTTATTTTCCAAGAGTAATAAATAAATTGGAGTACCGATAGTAACCGTTGATCTGTGAATTATACTTAAGTGGGGGTGTTTAAAAACATAGTCATTAGGAACCTGATCATCATCAACTATCACAGTAGGGGTATAAGCCAGAACATTTATGGCAAGATTTAAGTCTAAATTTTTCTTTTCGAATTTAGGTATATTACACAATTTCATCGGACAATCCGTGACTTCATTGTAATTAAGAATATTTAAAAGATTTTCATATTTTGAAACTCTTTCAGGGTGGCTACCTATTTCATCTTTTTTCAAGAGCGCGAGAATACTATAAAGGAAACACTTATGATCCTTATTTTTAACATTAATAATTGCTCCTTTAGATTTCAAATCTGCGGGTGTACGAATGTAACTATGACCAGATAGGCGACAAATAGGAGCAAATTTAGTCAGAATGAAATCAATCTCTAAGATATTAATTACTCTCCAGCCACTACCTAAATAGGTAAACTTTTCAATTTTTTCGTTTAACTTATTAACTCCCTCAATTAAAAAGTTATCCGAAAAGATCTCGGCGTTATTTGAAAAGTAGTTGTCACGGATTTCCCCATCTTTTTCAAATCTTATAAGAATAGCGAATTGAATTTTGACGCTACCCATGTTATTTATTTCAGATGTTAACTTTTCAGTGATTTTATCCGTTATTATAATTTTAATTAATTGTGAATCGGCAATATTAAATCGAATAGTTCGAATGGCGCCATTTAAATTTGATTCTATTATCGGCTCAATCGCTAAAGATGATCCACCTATTTGATTTATAGTATTTATAGTATTATCATTATTTATATTTTCATTTATAGCATTTATAGTATCAATATTATCATTTATAATATCATGATTTATAGTATATGTAATATTATTACATTCGTCATCACTGAGTAGAATGACTTCATTTTTAATAATTTCGTCGTCACTGATCTCAATAACTTCAGTTTTTATAATTTTATTTTTAATTTTAGACACCCTATGTTCAGCAGGTCTTTTATTAGATTTCTTTTTTGTGTTATTATTTAAAATATTTACAATTTCAATGTTATTCTTATTTATTATTTTAAACAGTTCTTGTTTATTTGTTTTGAAAGAATTTAAGTGCTGAGAATGTTGACTATAAAATTCCTTATACCTTACACTCTGGGAAGTTTTGCATATGGGGCAAATAAAAAAGTTGATGCCATTAAAAGGTTGGCGATAATATTTCTTCATATTTTTGTGGCATTTATTGTCATGACCCATAGACGAATTACAATATTTAGGATAAAATTTGCCTAATAAAAGTTAAATAATTATTTATTGAATGAAAATGTATTATTTATTTAATAATAATAATAATAATAATAATAAATGTAATTTAATCTTTCATTTAAAATTTGTCTATAATATTATCAACTATAAAATAATTAGTTAATGTTAAATAATGCTAAGTTATTATTATTATTATTATTATTATTATTATTATTATTATTATTATTATTATTATTATTATTATTATTATTATTATTATTATTATTATTATTATTATTACTACTACTACTACTATTACAATTACTATTATAATTATTACTATTACAATTACTATTTTAATGATAACTGAAATAATTTACATAAAGTTATATTTACATTATATTTACATAAAATCTATATTATTATTAAGTTATTAATTAATTAAAAACTATATATTAATAAAATGAAACATACATTTTGATTCGTTATTCGAAACTGAGTCCCCAATAGGGATGGGAGCATTCAAATTATACGCAACGGAGGTATCCACTACTGCGGCATTTATTATTGGAAAATTCTTGTTATGAGAAACAGAAGATTCTAAAATGTTAATGGTAATACAATTTTAATTAAACTAATAAATTACCATTTTGGAATATGTTTGAAATATCTAATATGTCGTCATTTTCGGTAATTGCGGCCCAATCACCAAAATAATTGTCTAAATAATAAAGATAATAATAATAATTAAAGTATTTATAATAATTATAAATATACCATTTCCATCATTTCCAGAACCTAATCGCCTATTGAAGACTGACGAGTTAACGGTACGAGTTTCTAATTGTAAATTTAATTATTTAATATAAATAAATAAATAAAAATCCTTACCATTTCTCGAAAGAACCACATTGATTTTAGTATTAATTGATGACATTTTAAAATTGTAATAAAATAATTATGATGAAATTTGTATTACAATTGTTTATAACGTGATAATATGCCTTTGTTAATCATGCACGGAGCATGCACCGTTCATGACGGACTTTGTTATTATTGTAATAATATAAAACATAATAATAATTATAAAAATAATAAAACATAATAATAATAATAATAATAATAATAATACAAAACATAATAATAATTATAAAATAATAAAAACACATTTTTATAAAAACATTTATTATTTAATAGACATAAGCCATCCTAAACAATGTTGTCCGCACGTACGAGTTAAAGGGTGTTGATACATTGTTTTATTATATACAATAGGTTTGCCCATTGTTTGTAGTTTCGAAACCAATAAAGCAGGATAATAGAAACCCATAGGATCGAATACATGTATCTTATCTGGTTTCATATAGATTGCAATCCAATGCTCTCCGCCGAGATGAGATGAATGGGTATTGACGATTATGGCTTGATTATTTTTCAAAAATGGTATTTTATCGAGAGGAAAAACTCCTAAAAATTCATTTCCTAATATTTGTTTTCCAATTCGATTAACCTGAACAGAACTATTTTAATAAATTAAACAGTATAAAAAACAACTTACTCCATGACAACTTTCTGTATTTCTGTATACATTTATACCAGAACCGTTCTATTTGCAGTAATTTGAACTTCATTTTCAAATACTCCATATATTATAACATGCACAGGTTCTGTAATAGCTTTTGCAAACTTTATATCTAATCGTAAATTTCCATTTTGAGGTAATTGACTCTGATTCAAATCAAAATCTGGGGCCAAAACAAATGTAAAGAATGGATATTTGGTTTTGAATTCTTCAAGAGTTATGCCGCAATTCAAATTTTTATCTAAATATCCCATATTTCTAACAATACTCTGCATATATGTAGCACAGTAATTGTCACTATCGAAATCTTGAGTATATGTTTCTCGATAATCAGTATTTTTCGACAAAGTTAGAGATGTAACACCAAAGGTTTTGAAAATTGAGCTTGAGGCACTATATGAACCATTATATTGTGCTTCACCTTGAAATGTTACCAGAATAAAGTTTGGCATTCTTCTATCTCCAAATATTTGTTCCTTATAGAAGGAAGAAGCACCTTTGGCTATTGCAAATGAAACAATTTCTTTTGTTTTCAGAGGATAGATTGCATGCTTAGAATTAAGACCCAACTGATGACCTGCTAATACCGACGGATCAACTCGAACTCTTCTTACTAGTAATTTTGCATCAACTAATTGACATATTGGTTGACCAGCACCACTAGTTAATGATAAAGAAGAATCGGTTCTTTTCAGTCTAATGTGTACATTGACTCCTGGAAGTAAATATTTTGGTTGATCCATAAAATCGAGTTGTAATGATGAACACATGGTGAAAATCTTTGAGCCTTTAATCCATTTTTTCCGTTCGTCATCAGTTGCTGCATAACCCATAGGAGTAAGACATGTATTTTTGGTGTCGGTATTATAATTTAAAATAGTTTCTATTATCGCCTTGTGGATATATGTATTGTTGCCACCTTCAATCTTGATATTATTAAATCCAAGAATAGCATCTTTAAAAAGTGTATGAAACAAAAAATTATTAGGTATTGTAGCATCAGCATCACCCAAAGCCTTTTTATCTTTATCTATAACCTTGATTTGAACAATCAATAAAGTATCATTCAAATCTAAATATTCTGTTTGAGAACCATTGATGTAAAATTCTACATCATTTCTACTATCGGTAATTGAATTCATAGGAAAAACTTCCTCAAATGCCCCAAATTCTATTACAGCCTGGGGCGATGGTCTATCAAATATACATAATTCAGATTTACCACAAATCATTTTGCAAATATAGTTCCATGTCCTTTCATTCGTTTGTTTATACGTGATATTCCATGTCTTTTACGTTTTGGAGCTGGACCTGGAGGCGTATCTTTTTGAAACATACCTGCAACCCCTGGTAAAACTTTCCCTAATTCAGCTAAAGCATTTGTTTTTAGAGATGGTAATATTTTCTGTTCATTCATAATAACATCTTTTGCAGTTTTCATACCAAAACTACCAATACGTTTAAGAATAGGCAATGCAAATCTACCAATTGTTCTCAACCATCCCGATCCGTACTGTTTACCAATAAAATATGGTAATTCACCGCCAGATTGGCTATCACTATACATACTAATAATATCAGAATTAGCCATCTACTTTACGAAAATGTAATGTCAAATGAGTTTTTGAACCTTTTGGAAAGTTTATAAGTTTTCCACTATCATCACGAATATTTATTTCTATATTGTTTATACATGAACTTGCTATTGGTAAATACATGGGATTATCGATATTTATATTGACAACTTCATCATGTTCATATTTTCCAATCCATACCGATTTCAAAAGAGGAACACTGGAATCACCAACAATTATGGGCTCGATAATGTTAGTATATATGAACATTTGTTGATGATGTTCTAGTATTCTTGGTTTGCGTATACCAGTCGATTTTTCTCTATATTTTGCTTATCTAATCCAAGTGAAAATGCCAAATTTTTATCAAATGTAACTTCGCAAATATCCTCATTCAAACTGAAGGTAAACATCAAATCTTTCACAATTTCCAAATTTTTAAATATGTGTGAACAATTGAACTTTAAATATTTAAGTAATACATCAAGTTTATCAAAATATAATTCATCAGCAAAGATGAATGATTCTTCAACTTCATCGTTATACGACACAGATATTTTGATTTCTTCTTTCACTATACTGTTTGCTTCAAATAGATTAAAACGTAATAAATACTCGGTCTCCATAACAATATTTTTCAGCTTATTGCAACCCATTCGTTTGGCATCTTCAATAGTTTCGAATGTTATTGTAAATGGTTTAAAATCACAACTGATATTTAATCCATCCTTGTAAAATATATAGCAATGCGAATCTAATATTTGGTTCGGAATATGATATGTTTTATCATAATTACTAATAATAAAGATACCGCTACATGTTTTCACAATATTCCTTTTGAAATCAATCTTACATTGACTATAAAATGGGAATGTGTTGTACACGAATGTAAAATCTTGCAGTGCAACTTCCCAGTCACCATTTAAAGAAATCGGATTCTGGAGATTGACCATAAATTTACTGGCTTGATTGTCTGGATGAATTAATGGGCAACTATTGCTCGGTAAAATAGTATAAAAATTCACTTTACTAGGTCCTTTGCTGATATCCATGACGGGTTTTGATAACCATGCCATTTGACATAGTATTGTTTATCCTTGCCGACCTTTTTAGTTTTCAATATTTTTTGAATTCTAAATACCTTTGGAGGAGGAATGACTTGTAATTCCTGCTCATAAAATTTCCCTTGTACAATATTATTATCACTGTCTTTGATGACATACATTACAGGATTCTGTTTAGTATTTATTTTTGAAATTACAAAGACTTCATCACTCCAATTTGTATCAAAATTTTTAATAAATGGTGATGCACTAATTTTACTAATTCTAACATGATCACCGACTTTATATTTAGGTTTTGCAATTTTTACAGATTTCTTAGAATAGAATGTTTTTGATGTAATATCAACCGGTCTTAATCCATTCAGTCCTCGGTGTGATGAATGATTATAACTTGTTATTATTTTCGGTAAAGCATTTACCCATTTTTTATTACCTTGATGCACGAACAATTTCTTTAATCTATCTCTCAATGTTCGATTAAATCTTTCAACATGGGCAGCTTTGTATTGAGAATGTACCGAGTAGTGATTTATTTTCAGTTTATCGAGGACTTGCTTAACTTTGCTATTGTAGAATTCTTTACCTAAAATAATAATAATAATAATAATAATAATAATAATAATAATAATAATAATAATAATAATAATAATAATAATAATAATAACAATAATAATAATAATACCCAAATCTGTTTGCAAGTTATTAGGATGTCCATCTTTAAATAAAATATTAATTGCCTTTGACATTTCATCTGCAGATTTTGCCTTGACTGGTATTGCTCGTGCAAACCTGCTGTATACATTAATACATGTTAAAATATATTTATTCCCATTGTTAATTTTCGAATACGGTATCATCTCCATCAAATCCATTTGCCATAAATCGTCAATACCAAATGTTTTATAGGCTCTTGTTGGAAATCTTTTCCGCATTGGTTTGTTCAAACTGTACGCAAGCTGATCTGATAACCACTTCTGGGTTTCTTTTTTCGAATTCGGAACTCTTTTCTTTAATTTTGCCACTCCACCGAAACCGGCTTCGTCTTCTGGGTTCGTCCAAATCTTCTCCATTACAGCAAGAAGATTTAAAATTAAAATTTAAATTAGGTAATGAAGGATTAGCACCCATTGTTTATGATTGATTTCCTACAACTCCACCTAATAATGATAATGCCAGAGGTATCAATGCACCAATAAATCCACCTTGTTGTTTATATATAATTTTCCTCATTTGCTTACGATTTTTATTATTTACTAATGATAACAAAGGTTTCCTATGTTTGCTCAATAAATGCTTTTTTGATTTACTGATTTTAATTTTGCCTTTGACTACTTTAAGTATAATATTGAGTAAATCATCGACAACAAAATTTGGGAATGATTGCAATATATTCATTCTTTTCATACTCGGGGCCTTTAACAATGCATTAAAAAATGGAAAACTGCGATGATTTTTAATTACTTTTTTACCGGCTTTACGGGTTTTACGGGTTTCACGTTTAGGTTTAGGATTTTTCGAAATAAGATTCATTGCAGAGAAATTTTCAGTTACAAGTTTTTTAGATGGTGTATAACTAGTTGTTGGTGGAACCTTTTGAACTTTAATACTCTTTTTAATACTTTTTCTTAATTTCCTAATATTTTTCACCCTTGCTTTTAGAAACATTATTATTCATAGAGGTTTTCAACTTTGTTTATAAACCATGGCACCTTTTGGGTTGAAAATATCTGTTTTTACTCGTAAATCATCGGGACATTGTTGTGTGAAATCAAGAAATATATATCCATGAGGTATTTTTGTAGCATCTTGAAATGCACTGATAAGAAAATTACGATTGTTAGGGTATGCTTGACGTGCAAGAAAATCAATCACTGTTGCATCTCTAGGATTCTTGAAAATAACTAAATATTGTACATTTAAATTACGTGTTCGATGTGCACCACCTTGATGAAATAGATTTTGAGTTATAAAAATAACAGTTACACCAACGTGTCTACTGATTTTGGTAAATAAATTATTGAAATTCTTTTCTTTATTAGCTTCTTGATACAAGTCATCAATAATTATGACATCCCCCTTCTTTAGTCTACTGGACCAATTTTTATCAAATCCCTCTACTATTTTCATATTTTTCAATTTACAGAAACTTGATTGAGTCAATCCGTGTTCTTGATCAGCACCTCGATGCCAATACATTTTGTTAAATTTTGATTCAAATAAATGTGATTTTAGTAATTTGCAAACAAACAAAGTTTTGCCGCTACCACTTGGTCCGACTATTTGATATACAGCATCATTTCTTAGTTCCATTTTTAATATTTATTTAAAAATTAATTTTGTTTATATCGTAAAGAATAAATTGATTTAATTACTCTATAATATAACATATATATATATATATATATATATATATATATATATATATATATATATATATATATATATATATATATATATACTTGATTTTTTAAATATTCAGTAGAAATGTTGACAAATATTAATTATAGAGGTCGTGTGTCTTTGGAAACTGTTGGTATGATGAATTTCCCCAAGTGTAAACCACAACAATATGTTGACAAAACTGGAAAATATACTATTATATTTTTCAAAAATGGTAAATGTCGTATAATGGGTTGTAAGAAGCCTATCGAATTCGAGAATTTGCAATATATATCAAAGATATTCAAGTTCAAAGTCTTACTATAGCTACCAAGGTTGAACAATCTATTAATTTGAATAATTTAGCAAAGTTATTAGATGGAGATTGTATATATGAGCCTGAATTATTTCCCGCTCTGCGTTATACAAAATATAATCCACTATGTGTAAATATATTTTCGAGTGGTAAAATAGTTGTACTAGGTATTAAAAATTTAGATTTTCATACTATTGTTGAAGGAATTATAAACGATGTAAAGGATTTGATTGGATCTTTAACAATTTCTTCAAATATAAGTAACGAGGATTTGCTTGAATATTTATTCAACAATGATTGAACATGAAGGTAACTGTTTTTATTTTAAATTTACTGATTTTTGTTTAGAAACTATACTAAAAATTTTGATTGATAAAATTGAAGATTTTTATCCGAATTTGAACAATTCCTTAATGTATTGTGCTCCAGAAGTTGTGTTTTACAAAATTTATGAAATAACTGGAATAAATGTAATAGATTTAATTCATATGGATCATGCTACGATTACATGTTATACCGATGATGTTGAAAATTGTGATTTTTGTAAAAATAATATGCAGAATACTTGTGGGGATGATAGTTGTACATGTTTTGTAAATCTACAGAAACGAGAAATAATTCATGCATTACTTGTGGAATTGCGAAAAAATGTATTGTTGTAATAAAATATAATTATATTTGTTTTGTGATAACCTTAATTAACCTATAATATTTCTTTGTGTACAATAAATCATTTCAGACTTTGTTATTTAGCATAAAATGAACTAGTTGATCACGTTTTGATCATGCCTGTCACTTGAAACTTGTTTACAATGAAATTAGTATAAAATATCTGGTTCAAATTATTAAATATTATAACTACAAATGGATAATCAAATTACAGGTTTGTTGTCGTTTACACATATTCCATTTAGTAGTTTTTTAATCTAGGAGTTTTGAAGAGAAAAAATGCAGATGCCGCTCAGGAATTCGGAAAAAGGAAATTTAAAGAAGCGACATTATCCACGGAAACCTTGGTCAATGTTCGAGTGGATACAAAAAAGCCAGTCGAATTCATGCAATACAAACTAAATTATTTGTATTGTCCAATTTCCTATACATTTAAGGTAAGTTTCTATAAATTATTTTGGATTTTATTATTATTATTATTTATTGTTAGGAACCAGTAACTCTGGAAAAATGTTTCTACAATGTGAGACTTTCCAAAATCAAGTTTCACGACAAGATGCTATTGGGACAATTATTTCAGAGGATCAATGAAAATATTGAATTTGATGATGAAGATATGTTCATTAGAAACGATTTGGATATGATTCCCAATGGTGGTAAGATGAGCAAAATAACCTGCATGGTTACCATATTAATTCAAGGGTATAATGTAAGCAGAGACCGAATCAAACCAATTTGGAAAATTATAAAAGCCGAAGATAAGTTTGAAGAGGAACATTGTTCATGTTAAATTTATTTAATACATCTTTATTAGTGTTTTGGTGTTTTTAAATCATTGAAAATAACTAAAGTTTTAAATTTATTAATCTTCAATACAATCTCTTTTCATTATATTTTCAACAATATGATCAATACAATTAGTAAAAACAATAGATTCATCTTCTTGTTTAGATTCATTTGGTAATTTATCTGTTGTAGAATTCTCAATACATGACTTAAGTTCTTCACTAGGCAAATCAGTATATTCATCTTCTTGCTGGGAAATATTTTCAGATTCATATGACATATCATCTTCATTAATTTCATCGTCTGAATACGGCCATTTTAATTTCTCTGGAACATTCATAAATTCTCTAATTTTTACATTAGATATTTCCTCTAATTTTTCAATCAAAAAATTGATTATATATGCTAAATAAAAAAAAAAAAGAATTAATAAACATAAAATTCATATTTTACCTTTTTCCGACATGGTTGAAAATAATTAAAATGAAAAAATAATTATGTTTATACTATTATTCAAAAGCAACAAGATGATCGATAGATAGATTATAAGAAAATTAGATATTTCAACACGATACATATAATAAAAAGACAAGCAAACTTGCAATGATATTTAACGTTTCAGTTTTTACATTTTTAAAATATTTATTTCAATTATTTCAACAACACAAAAAGTGTCAATTTTTTTACTAATTAATTTTCAGCCTAACCTACAACTTTTCACAAAAATCCAAAAAAAAAAAAAAAAAAAAAAAAAAATGAGACCTTTTTAATGAACCATTATTCAATATAATCTATCGAAAGTAATCCTTAAAATTCAAATTTAAAATGTTCGCAAATGTAAAGCATGTTCAATGTATATTAATGAGTATCATACTATAAACATTTATTTCTTTACCTTTGTTATTAATACTTTGAATATTGTAAATAATAAAACTATGTATCAAATAATAATATTCAAACTAAACCAAATTTACAAACTACCGCGCCAGCCCCTTCGGGCGGGCGGCGGGCGACGGCTGTTGTGTATGTCGATGATTTTAATTTTTATTAAATTCATTTGTTTGATTTCAAAATTAGATTTGTGTGACGAACCTTGTTAAATTTTTGGTTTGATGTATTCGAGGAAAAAAAAAAAAATTTGTAAAACATTCTTTTACTATTTAGTTGGAAAATTTGGGAAAATAGTTTTGAAAACTTTTTAAAATTTGAAAAATTTTGAGTTGGGAAATTTGGGGAATTTCATTTTTGGGACTTTTTAATTTTTGAAAAAATTTGAGTTGGGAAAATTGTTTTTGGGAATTTTTAAAATTTGGGAAATTTTTGAGTTGGGAAATTTATTTTGGGGATTGAAAATTTGTTGAAATGATCAATTTACAGTTTGAATAAAAATCAAAGTTTTTGACACTTGAGGGTAAGGACTCACCATACATCTTTGAAGGTTTGACCATCACACTCTACTCTCAAATACCTTTTGAATGATGTATATATATTATAAAGTTTGAAAAAATTCGAAATTTTTTGACCCTTTGAAGGTGAAGGACTCACCATACACCTTTGATTGTATGACCATCATACTCACATCTCAATTACCTTTTGAATGACATGTATTATAGAGTTTGAAAAAATTCGAGGGTTTTGCACCTTTTGAAGGTTAGGGATTCACCATACACCTTTGAAGGTATGATCATTGTACTCTACTCTCAAATATCTTTTGAATGATGTATATATATTATAAAGTTTGAAAAAATTCGAAATTTTTGACCCTTTGAAGGTGAAGGACTCACCATACACCTTTGATTGTATGACCATCATACTCACATCTCAATTACCTTTTGAATGACATGTATTATAGAGTTTGAAAAAATTCGAGGGTTTTGCACCTTTTGAAGGTTAGGGATTCACCATACACCTTTGAAGGTATGATCATTGTACTCTACTCTCAAATATCTTTTGAATGATGTATATATATTATAAAGTTTGAAAAAATTCGAAATTTTTTGACCCTTTGAAGGTGAAGGACTCACCATACACCTTTGATTGTATGACCATCATACTCACATCTCAATTACCTTTTGAATGACATGTATTATAGAGTTTGAAAAAATTCGAGGGTTTTGCACCTTTTGAAGGTTAGGGATTCACCATACACCTTTGAAGGTATGATCATTGTACTCTACTCTCAAATATCTTTTGAATGATGTATATATATTATAAAGTTTGAAAAAATTCGAAATTTTTGACCCTTTGAAGGTGAAGGACTCACCATACACCTTTGATTGTATGACCATCATACTCACATCTCAATTACCTTTTGAATGACATGTATTATAGAGTTTGAAAAAATTCGAGGGTTTTGCACCTTTTGAAGGTTAGGGATTCACCATACACCTTTGAAGGTATGATCATTGTACTCTACTCTCAAATATCTTTTGAATGATGTATATATATTATAAAGTTTGAAAAAATTCGAAATTTTTTGACCCTTTGAAGGTGAAGGACTCACCATACACCTTTGATTGTATGACCATCATACTCACATCTCAATTACCTTTTGAATGACATGTATTATAGAGTTTGAAAAAATTCGAGGGTTTTGCACCTTTTGAAGGTTAGGGATTCACCATACACCTTTGAAGGTATGATCATTGTACTCTACTCTCAAATATCTTTTGAATGATGTATATATTATAGGGATACATGTTAAAAATAACTTGACCTACATATTTTTTATAAACTATATAGTCGTGACCTACTTAATTTGACTTATTTATTTATATAGTGTCCTGGAGGTAACATATATTTAAAGTAACTTGACCTACATATTTTAATACCTATATAGTCGTGACCTACATAATTTTAACTTGATCTACTTAATTTTAACTTGACCTACTTATATATGTGTCCTGGAGGTGACATGTCCTGGAGGTGACACATCTTACTACTGTTACAGCCAAAAAATGATAATTTAATTCTAAAATTTAGTTAATATTTTTAATGATTAAAAGAAATATTACCTTCTTCAATCAATAAGAGATATATCTGAGATCCCGTCGAAGTACTTCTATATACCAAGTCAACGAACGGATTCTTGAAAATATCATTAGTTTTTTGTTTAATTGGATCTTTATTATATTTGAGAACATTGATCGCTAGATTTGGATTCATTGCTTCAAATTGGCAAATGTTAACCAACTTCATCGGAAACCATCAAATTTCCATTTTAAGTCTTAAAAACCAAAATTCAATGATTTATGACATTTATAAATATAATATTACCACTTAAGTTATATTTTGTTGTTCTTTCTCTATCCCGACGTATGTCATCATAACGTAATACGGCCAGTATGCTATATAAAAAGCAGAATTGATCATTATTTGAACATTAACTAAAGCCTGGCAGTTTTTCAGGTAATTTGGCGTTTTAATGTAACTTGAACCTAAGTAAATATCTTGATTTATATATATATATATATAATAATGTAAATAAAACTTACCAGATACATGTATTATGTCTGATAATTTAGTTAAAATCATAGTAACTTCTAGTATTTTATGAATTTCTCACCCACTACTTTGTTGAGTGTATTTCTCCAACTTTTCTTTTAATTTTTCCAATTCCATCATTAATAAATGAAGATGACATTGTAATTGCTTTATTCGACAAACACCATTTTTTAATTTCACCATCCTCTTTGATAACTCTGCACAAAGTCCAAATTGGATTTTACTGTCCCCATTCGTTGAATATGATCTTCTATTTCTTTGATGAGACAATCTGGAACAACAATGTCAGGAGAATTAATTGCAGATACATCGCTTATCAATTCAACACGAGAACCATTTAAGTCAGACTCCCGACGTGGACACAATTGTATGTTAGAGGTCTCCATTTCCGTAAATATTGACTTTCGTTTTTGTGGTGCCAGAGTTTTGTCTAACTATATTTATAATTAATATTAAACAACTTAAATAACATAACTTGTAACATATTCTTTAATCTGCTTAGGATCGTATGATGTATTCATTTTCGGTTGTACTATAAAAAATTAATAATTGTTAATAGTAGAAAGAGTATTACTTTTAGTGATCATCCTGCTCTTCGTTTCTTCGAATCTTCTAAGATGGTGTCCGTGTTGTCGTACAAACATTAACCACCTACCTGGTGATATAATGAGACATTCCGGACATATGTAACCCGATAAGGTAGAGTCATTTATCTTGAAATATGATGATGTAACTGATTTACAGTTCTCCACATCTTCATGACTTTCGGCAATACAAAATTTATATAACTGCATCCGTTCACTAAAAGAAAATAATCATTAATATTAGATAGAGAATAAAAATTATTCACTTATATAAGTTAAATTAAAAGTTTAAATGACAAACATTTGAAAAGTTACTGCTTATATATTACACATGATTAAATTCTGACCAATCAAAATCAAGGAAGGATAGGAAAAATAAATATATCTGACCAATCAAATCAAGGAAGGGGTAGGAAAAATAAATGCATTACGTTACAGTATTTTAAAGTTCAATATATTTTAAAACCCATTTTGATGCTAAAGTTGACTTATTTAACATTTTCATAATAATTTAATAAAAATAATGTGATGAACCCACAAGTAATATCATTTTTCATCAATTGCAAAACAGTAATAACGTTTTCATAAAATTGTAACAAAATAATAACATATTTCAGATAAATTTTCAACAGTTGTAAAATATTTAAACAAATTGTAACAAGATTAGAAATATTACAACAAAGTAGTAACATATTTCAGAAATTTCAACAAAGTTGTAAAATATTTATCAAATTGTAACTAAATAAAAAAATATTGCAACAAAGTAATAAAATAATGATGTTAATTGGGACAAATCATACATTATTTCGAAGACGGACAACAAATTAAAAAGAATATTGTAATAAATTGTGAAGTCTTTCAGTAAATTACAACAAAAGTAATAACATATTTCGGAAATATTTCACCAGATGTAAAATATTTAAGCAAATTGTTATAAGATTATAAAAATATTGCAACAAAGTAATAAAATAATACAACATTTTAAACTCTAGATCAATCCATTTTATAGAAAATTAAATTTTATCTCTATAATATATGAATAAATATACAAGGAAATTACGTTAACTGTATGAAAAATACAAATTTATCGTAAAAAACATGTGTGTATTACACACAACATACAGACATAATTTTTAATCAAGCTATTTTATAGAAAATTAAATTTTATCTATATAATATATGAATAAAATTCAAGGAAATTACGTTAACGTATAATAAATACAAATTTATCATAAAAACATGTGTGTATTACACAAAAAACAAGATACATAATTTCTAATCAATCCATTTTATAGAAAATTAAATTTATCTATATATTATATGAATAAAATCCAAGAAAATTACGTTACTATATGAAAAAATACAAATTTATCTTAAAAAACATGTGTGTATTACACACAAAGCGACAAACTAAAAATTGTAATTGAGCCATTTTTATAGAAAATTAAATTTTATCTATATAATATATGAATATTGTGTATTGTGTGGACCCGGTGAAACCTTTGCATAGATCGTCTTCAAGACCTTACGAATGATGTGACTAAAATATAATTAAATTTTAAAATACCGCAACGTAATATATTTAATAATTAAAATTTCAAAATACCGCAACGTAATATATTTTTAAATACCGCAACGTATAAAATTTTAAATACCGCAACGAATATATTTTTAAATACCGCAATGTAATATATTTTTAAAATACCGCAACGTAATATAAATTTAAAAAAAAAATTTAAAAAAAAAAAAAATTTAAAAAAAAAAAAAAAAAAAAAATTTTTAAAAAAAAAAAAATTAAAAAAAAAAACCCCCCCTCCCCCGGGGGTAGGGGGTATGACGTCATAAGTCTTTTGTGACGTCACCGATGACGTCATATGTCTTTGTTTCCCGGGTCCACACAATACCCTACTCTACTTTTTTTCTCTCTCTTTTCTCTCTTTTCTCTTTGTTCGATGGGATTTAAGTGTAAACATGTATAACAGAATTTAATTCTCTACAAATGGTCATTACAATTTTAGTTTGTCGCTTTGTGTGTAATACACACATGTTTTTACGATAAATTTGTATTTTTCGCGCGGTTAACGTAATTTTCTTGGATTATTATTCATATATTATATAGAAATAAAATTTAATTTTCTATAAAATGGCTCAATTACAATTTTAGTTTGTCGCTTTGTGTGTAATACACACATGTTTTTTTTACGATAAATTTGTATTTTTCATACAGTTAACGTAATTTTCTTAGGATTTTATTCATATAATATATAGATAAAATTTAATTTTCTATAAAATGGATTGATTAGAATTATGTATCTTGTTCTGTGTGTAATACACACATGTTTTTAAGATAAATTTGTATTTTTCATATAGTTAACGTAATTTTCTTAGGACTTTATTCATATAATATATAGATAAATTTAATTTTCTATAAAATGGATTGATTAGAAATTATGTATCTTGTTTTTTGTGTAATACACACATGTTTTTATGATAAATTTGTATTTATTCATACAGTTAACGTAATTTCCTTGAATATTTATTCATATATTATATAGATAAAATTTAATTTTCTATAAAATAGCTTGATTAAAAATTATGTCTTCGTATGTTTGGTGTAATACACACATGTTTTTACGATAAATTTGTATATTTTCGAGCAGGTTAACGTAATTTTCTTGGATTTTTATTCATATATTATATATAGATAAATTTAATTTTTCTATAAAATGGCTCATTACAATTTTAGTTTGTCGCTTTGTCTGTATACACACATGTTTTTACGATAAATTTGTGATTTTTCATACAGTTAACGTAATTTTCTTAGGATTTTATTCATATAATATATAGATAAATTTAATTTTCTATAAAATGGATTGATTAGAAATATGTATCTTGTTTTTTGTGTAATACACACATGTTTTTATGATAAATTTGTATTTATTATACGTTAACGTAATTTCCTTGAATATTTATTCATATATTATATAGATAAATAATTTTCTATAAAATAGCTGATTAAAAATTTGTCTTGTATGTTGTGTGTAATACACACATGTTTTTTACGATAAATTGTATTTTTCATACAGTTAACGTAATTTCCTTGTATATTTATTCATATATTATAGAGATAAAATTTATTTTTCATAAATGGATTGATCTAGAGTTTAAAATGTTGTATTATTTATTACTTGTTGCAATATTTTTATAATCTTATAACATTTTGCTTAAATATTTTAATCTGGTGAAATATTTCCGAAATATGTTATTACTTTGTTGTAATTTACTGAAAGACTTCACAATTTATTACAATATTCTTTTTAATTTGTTGTCCGTCTTCGAAATAATGTATTGATTTGTCCAAATTAACATCATTATTTTATTACTTTGTTGCAATATTTTTATTATTTTAGTTACAATTTGATAAATATTTTACAACTTTGTTGAAATTTTCTGAATATGTTACTACTTTGTTGTAATATTTTCTAATCTTGTTACAATTTGTTTAAATATTTTAACTGTTGAAATTTTATCTGAAATATGTTATTATTTTGTTACCATATTTATGAAACGTTATTACTGTTTTGCAATTTGATGAAAAATGATATTACTTTGTGGGTTCATCACATTATTTTTATTAAATTATTATGAAATGTTAAATAAGTCAACTTTAGCATCAAAATGTTTTTAAAATATATTGAACTTTTTAAATACTGTAACGTAATGCATTTATTTTTCCTACCCCTTCCTTGATTTTGATTGGTCAGAATATATTTATTTTTTCCTACCCCTTCCTTGATTTTGATTGGTCAGAATTTAATCATGTGTAATATATAAGCAGTAACTTTTCAAATGTTTGTCATTTAAACTTTTATTTAACTTATATAAGTGAATAATTTTTTATTCTCTATCTAATATTAATGATTATTTTCTTTAGTGAACGGATGCAGTTTATATAAATTTTGTATTGCCGAAAGTCATGAAGATGTGGAGAACTGTAAATCAGTTACATCATCATATTTCAAGATAAATGACTCTACCTTATCGGGTTACATATGTCCGGAATGTCTCATTATATCACCAGGTAGGTGGTTAATGTTTGTACGACAACACGGAACACCATCTTAGAAGATTCGAAGAAACGAAGAGCAGGAGATCACTAAAAGTAATACTCTTTCTACTATTAACAATTATTAATTTTTTATAGTACAATCGAAAATGAATACATCATACGATCCTAAGCAGATTAAGAATATGTTACAAGTTATGTTATTTAAGTTGTTTAATATTAATTATAAATATAGTTAGACAAAACTCTGGCACCACAAAACGAAAGTCAATATTTTACGGAAATGGAGACTCTAACATACAATTGTGTCCACGTCGGGAGTCTGACTTAATGGTTCTCGTGTTGAATTGATAAGCGATGTATCTGCAATTAATTCTCCTGACATTGTTGTTCCAGATTGTCTCATCAAAGAAATAGAAGATCATATTCAACGAATGGGGACAGTAAAATCCAATTTGACTTTGTGCAGAGTTTATCAAAGAGGATGTGAAATTAAAAATGGTGTTTGTCGAATAAAGCAATTACAATGTCATCTTCATTTATTAATGATGGAATTGAAAAATTAAAAGAAAAGTTGGAGAAATACACTCAACAAGTAGTGGGTGGAGAATTCATAAATACTAGAAGTTACTATGATTTTAACTAAATTATCAGACATAATACATGTATCTGGTAAGTTTATTACATTATTATATATATATATATATAAATCAAGATATTTACTTAGGTTCAGTTACATTAAAACGCCAAATTACCTGAAAAACTGCCAGGCTTTAGTTATGTTCAAAATAATGATCAATTCTGCTTTTATATAGCATACTGGCCGTATTACGTTATGATGACATAAACGGACAGAGAAAGAACAACAAATATAACTTAAGTGGTAATATATATTTTATAATGTCTAAATCATTGAATTTGTTTTTAGACTTAAAATGAGATTTGATGTTCCGATGAAGTTGTTAACATTTGCCAATTTGAAGCAATGAATCCTAATCTAGCGATCAATGTTCTCAAATATAATAAAGATCAATTAAACAAAAAACTAATGATATTTTCAAGAATCCGTTCGTGACTTGTATATAGAAGTACTTCGACGGGATCTCAGATATATCTCTTATGATTGAAGAAGGTAATATTTCTTTTATCATTAAAATATTAACTAAATTTTAGAATTAAATTATCATTTTTTGGCTGTAACTAATCTCGATCGACTGCTCAATTACAGAGATAGAGTAGAAGAGTCAGAATCCACTCACAATGGTGTTCAACATGTCTCATGGTTTCAAAAAACGTCCTGCTTTGAAAGACATATAGGTCTTTGTAGGAAGAATGTGGAGCGACGACTCTATACTCAATGCCAGAGATAAATATATCGAATTTAAAAGACTTAGTAAAACTATAAAACAGCAGTTTGTTGTCTATGCGGACTTTGAATCAATATTAACTCTAGATGACAGCACTTCCAAAAAATGAGCCGATTGGCATCTGAATTTGTGCTTCTTCATCAAGGTTGTCCGATTCGAAATGAAACATTTGTTGGGAAAAACTGTATCATTCAGTTCATACAGCATTGGATGATATAGTTACAGAC
>CAUHTR010001782.1:0-70629 GCA_959609185.1 Schmidtea polychroa | reverse complement strand
NATTCAGAATACCCTAATCCCTTGCTCTCATCTTTAAACTTCCCGATGACCGAGTCAAGGTTCCTACTATACAAGGGGTGTGTTGGATCGTAATTTGACGTATCCAATAAATTATCTGAGATCATCTGAGGTAATAATGTTGTTAATTTTAAATTTTTAATTTCCAAAAAGAAACTGTCGGTATCACCGGCAATAATATTAATAATACATTTATATTGGCGTCTGTACTTCTCCAAATCAATATATTGGAGCTGGTACATCCGTAGTTTAGACAGATCTAGTACTGTTTGACCGATGTAGCTAGGTCTGTCTAAACAAATCATATCTTTTTCCAAATGTGCCGCAATCAGATCGTCATCGATTCTTATAGACTTTCTGAAAGTCGGCTTTGAGGAGTATACTATCATCTTTTCAGATGAATTACACAACCTCAAATTCATTCTTTTTTTAGATTTTCTACGGATTTACCGTACAGACTGTTGTTATACAATTTGAAACAAGTCCCTATATATCTCGCTAGTAGACTGAGATCGCAAAGTGGTGTTGGTGTCTATATAGGATTTAAAGATAGGTCCTTGTTTAAACTTTATACATCTAATAATATTTACAACAACCGCACCTAATTCTATATACAATTTGAGAAGCCTCCAATGAAGAACATAGTTCCTCTTTGGCCAATGCGTAAGCATAAGCTTCTCAACTTTTGAATTAGGCGGGCACAACTTTTCCGGCGCAAGCGGAAAATCATTCAAAAAGTCATGCACACATTCCGGAATATCGATATCGACCTCCATAGTATACCCATATGGAAGGTTATCAATATCCGTGTTCATACATTCAAGTAAAACATCATTCAAATTTTCATGCACCCAAGAAAAATCACCATACGGAAGATTTTGGCTAAGAGCCCAACCATACAGATTATTTATATCAATGTACAATAATTCTGTATCATCTGAAGTAGCCGTGTAATGTTTGTTAACAAATGTTAACCCACCCCGGATACCTCCCTCATAGAAATTATACATTTCCATGTCCTGCAAAAGTTCTATTGGTTCCGTTAATGTCATAAGCGCTGAGGCCCATGACATACCGGGAATCCCGTAGAAATTAAGAGGATCCAGACCATTGTAAGCAATTGCCTTACCGCGGAATTGCTGAAAATAGTCTGCGAGGAGGTATACGTCCAATTTTAGGTAGACTAACATATAATCTAACAAGCTATTACAGTTATGCTGACTCCACATTAGTTGAGCCTCAGCGTACTGATCTTCCGTAACATCAGACCAAATAGGAGGTAATTCTAAAGTCGATTCAAGAACATCTAAAGAAGTAGCGAAATTATATGGAAAGATACCTTAGAGTGAATCATCGACCCTTGAAAGACAGACGAAGTCAAAGGAAAAGTAGTCAAAGTTTTCACAGCTTTTGCTAAAGAACAATTAACAAATTGCATGCTGTCAATAAAACGAACAGGCAATTTGTTAATATATGCAATTAAAGATATAAATTTTTCTGTAGAGGTAGGTATAATATTAAGTTCCCAAAGGGGAAAATCACTGAGACCATGTTTTAAAATATGGTGGAGGTCATAGCCTCGTAAATTATGAAAGACAACAGGTAACAACTTATTAATCCTGCGAGAGACATTGCATTTCCTACATGCCGCTCCGACATATCTACCTGTAAAATGGCAATGATCTCTCACAGGATTAATAATAGATTTTTTACACAAATAACAAATAGTGGTAGATCGAAAGGCACGCTCCTGAGCAAAAGACAAAGTAGACATGCCTTTATGACCTTCAAGTTCATAATATGGCAGGACAATTGTGACAGCAATTTCCTCCACTTTCCTCAAAAAATCCAAAATACAATTCGGTCCAA
The DNA here is from genome assembly GCA_959609185.1 of Schmidtea polychroa. Lineage (NCBI taxonomy): Eukaryota > Metazoa > Platyhelminthes > Tricladida > Dugesiidae > Schmidtea > Schmidtea polychroa. Next base: position 68,742 of record CAUHTR010001782.1, on the reverse strand, counting down.
AAAAAATAATAATAAAATTTAGTGTGTGTATAATTATTAATTAATAAAAGACCTGCTGATATGGGTAAATGAATTTGATGATATGTTTCATGTTCTGGTAAAACCGATTCAAAATCGGCATAAATTACGAAGGGAGGTGTAACGGTTTTTGCGTAATCTGAGAATAATAAATCTTTATTTTTAGGAAGTGTATACAAAGTTGTGCCAGTCTGATTTTTACAGCATAGAGCAACATGCTGATCGAAAGCATTCTTATATCTAAACCCATTTAAACAATGTGGGGCACCAGTTACACCTTATTTGAACGTTTACATTTTCATTTTCATGACAATTCATTAATTTGTCCAAGTCAGTCACGGCTGTATAATGATATTTATCTTTATTACTCAAAAGTAATAAATAAATTGGTCTACCGTCTATAACCTTGGAGCGATGTACTATATTAAGATGAGGGTGGTGAGCTACATAATCCTCAGAAATATCTAAATCAGAACTGGCTGGATTATAAGAAAGAACGTTTATGCTCAAGTTTAAATCTCTATTTTTTCTTTCAAATTTGGGAATGTTGCATAGCCTCATCGGGCAATCGGTGTCTTCGTCATAATTTAATAGAGGTAAAAATTCTATATATTTGGCGGCTCTTTGGTGATTACGACCTATTTCTTCTCTTTTTAAAAGTGCAAGAATGCTATACAAGAAGCACTTATGGTCGTTGTTTTGACATTAATTATAGCGTGTTTTAATTTTAATGCTGATGGGGTTTTTATATAGCTATGTCCGGATAATCTACTAACGGGTGCGTATTTCGTTAAAATAAAATCTATCTCTAAAATATTCAATACTCGCCACCCGCTTCCTAAATAGGTGAATTGCTCAATCTTTTCATTTAATTTGCTCACCCCCTCGTTTATAAAATTTGATGTAAAAACTTGAGCATTATTTGAAAAATAATTATCCCGGATCTCCCCATCTTTTTCAAATTTAATTAAAATTGTGAATTGAATTTTTACCTTGCCCATCTTTTCTATTTCCTCTATTAATCTATCTTCAATTTTTGATGTTAGGGCTATTTTTACTAGGTTTTGATTCTTATGTTAAATTTTAATGTTTTTCGGGATCCATTCAAATCGGATTCTACCGTAGGTTCAAACAAAGAGCCGCCTATTTGAAATATGTTAAAAGACGTTGAAGCTACACATTCATCATTGATGACTATCACTTCTTGTTGTGTAATGGGTGCTTGTTGTGTAATGGGTGCGTGTTGTGTAAACGATGTTGAAGCTACACATTCATCTTTGCTGATGACTATCACTTCAGGTCGCGATAATTTATTCGGAATGTAATTTTTAATTAAAGCAGCAGGTCTTTTAATAGATTCTTTTCTTTTAATATCTTTTTTAATAATATTTATAGTATCTTTTTTAATAATAATATCATCTTTTTTAATAAAATCTGTTTTTTCTTTTATAATATTTTTTTAATATTTTTTAAATCTTTTTTAATATCTTTTTTTATATCTTTTTTAATAATATTTTTTGGTAAATTTTTTTGTAATTTTTTTTTATTTTTATTTATTTTTTTAAATAAAACATTTTTGAGATCGAAAATTGCCCTAAGTGACTATGATGTTTATTAAAAAATTCTCTATATTTTATTTTTTCGCTCGTTACACATTTGGGGCATATAAAAAAAGTTGATCGAATTAAACGTCTTTCGATAATATTTTTTCATTGTCCGATGACATTTATCGCTATGTCCAATTGAGGACTGACAATAATTTGGGTATAGTTTACCTGTTAAATAATAAAATTAAAGTTTTATTCTTTTTCTAATTGTTATTAATTGTTACATCTATAAGGATTTATCATCATTTGTTATTTAATTCAAATGAACTATATAACAAATGATGATAAATCCCTATAGAAAATAGGTTAATATATTCGAGAGAATATTAAAGAGATTTTAGTAGATAGGTCAGATTATTATATGAATATGTAAAATATTAGACGAGTCAGATTATTATTATTATTATTATTATTATTATTATTATTATTATTATTATTATATTAAAGAGAAGTAGCTGCATGCCCACTGCAGACTACTATGTAGCTACATGCTTACTGTAGACTACATTAGAAGGGTCAGATTATTTATATTTATATTTATATTTATATTATTATTATTTATATTATTATTATTATTATTATATTAAAGAGAAGTAGCTGCATGCCCACTGCAGACTACTATGTAGCTACATGCTTACTGTAGACTACATTAGAAGGGTCAGATTATTTATATTTATATTATTATTATTATTATTTATATTATTATTATTTATATTATTATTATTATTATTATATTAAAGAGAAGTAGCTGCATGCCCACTGCAGACTACTATGTAGCTACATGCTTACTGTAGACTACATTATTATTTATATAAAAGACAAGTAGCTGCATGCCCACTGCAGACTACTATGTAGCTACATGCTTACTGTAGACTACATTATTATTAATATTATTATTATTATTATTATTATTATTATTATTATTATTATTATTATTATTATTATTATTATTATTATTATTATTATTATTATTATTATTATTATTATTATTTTAACTATTGTAGATGCACATTGCAAACTACAAGGATTAATTTAAAACTATAATTTTGTAATCACTTTTTTAAATACTTTGATTATATTTCAAAAACATAGTATTTACTTCATATAATCATTTTCTTCATAATTTGAGCATAAATCATCATAATTTTGGTCATATTTTCATCATAATTTTGGTCATAAATCATTTTCATTTTGTTCATAAATTTTCGTCATTATTTCATAATAAATCATTTTCATCATAATTTTCTTCGTAAATCATTTTCATCATAATTTTGGTCATAAATCATCATAATTTGGGCATAAATCATTTTCTTCATAAATCATCATAATTTGGGCATAAATCATTTTCTTCATAATTTGAGCATAAATCATAAATCATCATAATTTAGGCATAAATCATTTTCTTCATAATTTGAGCATAAATCATCATAATTTGGGCATAAATCATTTTCTTCATAATTTGAGCATAAATCATCATAATTTGGGCATAAATCATTTTCTTCATAATTTGAGCATAAATCATCATAATTTGGGCATAAATTCATAATTCATTTTTCTTCATAATTTGGGCATAAGGTTCATCAAAATATTTAATAAATTTTCATCAAAAATTAAAGAAATTTACATCAAAATATTTAAAAAAAAGTGATTACAAAATTTTAATATTTAAAAATTTTAATATTTAAATATATATATATATAAAATAAATATATCTTACATGGTGATTCAATGTCAGAATCATCCTCCGAAGAGTCATGGGGAATTCGGTCCACCACATCAGAAGACACATTTGAGGAGTCATTTGAGGAGACATTTGAGGAGTCATTTGAAAAGTCATTATTATTATTAATTTCATCCTCTTCGTCGATATCGACATTGAATTTAAACGCTAAAAAATAAAATTTTTAAAAATACTAAAATAAAGTAAAATAAATTTACTTTTTTCATTGATAATCTTGTTTTGCCCAACATCATTAACTGGGGCATCATTAACTGGGGCATCATTAACTGGAGCATCTGTTTGCCCAAGAAAAACGACGTCATCGTCGCTATTATCATTTTCTTTTAAAACATTTTCTAAAATTCAAAATCAATTTAATAAAAATTAAAATTATAAATTTACCGAAGATCTTATTAGGAGCATCCGTTTGCCCGAGAAAAACAATGTCATCATCGCTATTATCATTTTCTGCAATGAAAATTAATTAATTTAATAAAAATTAAAATATTAAATTTACCGAAAATTCGATCCACGTTCAATATTGATTCGTCTTCGGTAACTGCGAACCAGTCGAAAGGATCTAAATAAAATAGAATAAAAAATAGAATAAAAATAATAATAATTTACCATTAGTCAAGAGAGCTCTCAAGACTCGAGTATTATTATTCTTTTCCATTTTAGAATTGGTTGATTGATTGAATTGAAATTTCAAAATTTTAAAATAATTGTGACAAATTTTAGATTTGTCAATGTTTATAAAGAGAATGAATATTTTCCTGTCCTAGCCAATGAGAATATAGACACACACACATATACATTGAATATTTTACTCTCTCAACCAATCACACGCATGCATGTATGTAATGTAAATCACTCAAAATACATGTGACTGCCTTTGTTAGTCATGCCTTTGTTAACTTGCACTGTGCATGCTTCAGGCAAAGGCAGTCTTTATGTTTCAAATAATAATATTTATTCTAATAATAATAAAATTAATTAAAAATCATAATATTTTTCACAATAATAATAATATTAATAATAATAATAATAATACTAATAATAATATTAATTTTCACAATAATAATATTAATAATAATAATAATAATACTATTAATAATAATAATAATAATAATAATAATATTAATAATAACACAACAACAAAGGAAAGGATACATTTATTAAACATCAAATTTTATTAAACATTTTTTTCTTTAAACATCAAATTTTTTGTACAATAACCAAGCTAAACAATGTTGACCACATGTTTGGGTCAAGGGATTTTGAAACATAGTTTTATTATACACAATAGGTTTCCCCATTGTTTGTAGTTTTGATATCAACAAAGCTGGGTAATAAAAACCCATAGGATCGAACACGAATATATTACCAGGTTTCACATATATAGCTATCCAATGTTCTCCACCAAGATGAGACGATTGAGTATTGACGATTATTGCTTGATTATTGCTCAAATATGGAATTTTATCAAGAGGAAAAACTCCAACAAATTCATTTCCCAATATCTGTTTTCCGATTTTATTGACCTGAACAGAACTATTTAAATAAATCCAGAGTATAAAAAAACAACTTACTCCATGATAACTTTTTATGTTTCTGTATACATTTATACCAACACAGTTCTATTTGCAGTAATTTGAACTTCATTTTCAAATACTCCATATATTATAACATGTACTGGTTCAGTAATAGCTTTTGCAAACTTTATATCCAGTCGTAAATTTCCATTTTGAGGTAATTGACTTTGATTTAAATCAAAATCAGGGGCTAAAACAAATGTAAAAAATGGGTATTTGCTTTTAAAATCTTCTAGAGTTATTCCGCAATTCAAATTTTTATCTAAATAACCCAGATTTCTAACAATACTCTGCATATATGTCGCGCAGTAATTGTCATTCTCGAAATCTTGAATATATGTTTCTCTATAATCTGTATTTTTCGACAAAGTCAATGATGTAACACCAAAGTTTTTGAAAATTGAGCTGGACGCAGTATATGATCCATTATATTGTGCTTCACTTTGAAATGTTATCAGAATAAAATTAGGCATTCTTCTGTCACCAAATATTTGTTCTTTATAGAATGATGAAGCACCTTTAGCAATAGCAAATTGTACAATTTCCTTTGTTTTAATGGATAAATCGCATGTTTTGAATTAAGACCCAATTGATGACCTGCTAATACTGAGGGGTCTACTCGAACTCTTCTCACCAATAATTTTGCATCAACTAATTGACATATTGGTGTAGTAGTTGCACTAGTAAGAGATAATGCAGAATCAGACCTTTTCAGTCTAATATGTACATTAACTCCCGGTAGTAAATATTTCGGTTGATCCATAAAATCAAGTTGTAATGATGAGCACATGGTGAAAACCTTTGAGCCTTTTACCCACTTTTTTCTTTCATCATCTGCTGCTGCATAACCCATAGGAGTAAGACATGTATTTTTAGTATCGGAATTGTAATTTAAAATAGTTTCTATTAATGCCTTGTGAATGAATGTATTATTTCCGCCCTCAATCTTGATATTATTAAATCCCAACACTGCATCTTTAAAAAGAGTATGAAACAGGAAATTGTTCGGTATTACATCTGCATTGGCATCCAAAACTTTTCTATCTTTATCTACAACCTTAATCTGAACAGTCAATAAAGTATCATTCAAATCTAAATATTCGGTTTGCGAACCATTAATATAAAACTCGATATCATTTCTACTATCGGTAATTGAATTCATAGGAAAAACTTCCTCAAATGCCCCAAATTCTATTACAGCCTGGGGCGACGGTCTATCAAATATACATAATTCGGATTTACCACAAATCATTTTGCAAATATAGTTCCATGTCCTTTCATTCGTTTGTTTATACGTGATATTCCATGTCTTTTACGTTTTGGAGCTGGAGCTGGAGCCGGAGGTTTTTCTTTTTGAAACATACCTGCAACCCCGGGTAAAACTTTCCCTAATTCTGCTAAAGCATTGGTTTTTAGAGATGGTAATATTTTCTGTTCATTCATAATAACATCTTTTGCAGTTTTCATACCAAAACTACCAATACGTTTAAGAATAGGTAGGGCAAATCTACCAATTGTTCTCAACCATCCTGATCCGTACTGTTTACCAATAAAATATGGTAATTCACCACCAGATTGGCTACCACTATACATACTAATAATATCAGAATTAGCCATTTATTTTACGAAAATGTAATGTCAAATGAGTTTTTGAGCCTTTTGGAAATTCGATTAATTGACCAGAATCATCTCTTATATTTATTTCTATATTGTTTATACAAGATGTTGAAACAGGTAGATACATGGGATTTTCTACATTGATTTGTACAACTTCATCTTGATCATGTTTTTCAATCCATATAGATTTCATTAAAGGTACACTAGAATCGCCAACAATAACTGGTTCCACGATATTACTGTAAATGAACATTTGCTGATGATGTTTAAGAATTTTCGGTTTGTTTGTTCCTTCACAAACAAGTTCATTTTGTGTACATACTGGTTTAGTCAATCCTAATGTTTTTGTCAAATTTGAGTCAAATTTAACTTGACTAAGATTAGAATTTATACTAAATCTAAATACTTTATCTTTTTGAAGCTCAAAAACTGTTAAAATATCGCTACAATTGTCACCTAAATAAGTTTGTAATTGTTCGAGGTCTGTAATATATAAATTATCTTTAAAAGTATATGTATGCTCTGTTATTTCAATGTATGACAGCTTAAATTTGAATTCCACTAAATTATTAGATTTTGGAAGTGTAGAGAGATTTATTTTGACTGTATCATTAAATACATTACGTAAATCAGTAAATCCAAGACGTTTAGCATCAGCCACTGTAGAAAATATAATTTCGAATGGCTTATTCAAGCAATTCATGTATAAATATTGACCATCATCATAAATTATAGGTTTCCTTGATTTCGATGAACTCGTCAAGTTATAACTATCTTTATCAATAAGAACACTAATATATTCTGTTACTGCTACTTTCTTATTATATTCAATAACGGATTTGCTATAGATTGGGAATAAATTGTATACAAATGTAAAATCCAACAGAGCAACTTCCCAGTCATTATCCAAATAGATGGGGTTTTGGAGTTCGATGATGAATTTGCTTGCTTGATTGTCTGGATGAATTAATGGACAACTATTGCTCGGCAAAATAGTATAAAAATTCACTTTACTAGGTCTTTTGCGGATATCCATGACGGGTTTTGATAACCATGCCATTTGACATAGTATTGTTTATCCTTACCGACCTTTTTAGTTTTCAATATTTTTTGAATTCTAAATACTTTTGGGGGAGGAATGACTTGTAATTCCTGCTCATAAAATTTCCCCTGTACAATATTATTATCATTGTCTTTGATGACATACATTACAGGATTCTGTTTAGTATTTATTTTTGAAATTACAAAGACTTCATCACTCCAATTTGTATCAAAATTTTTAATAAATGGTGATGCACTAATTTTACTAATTCTAACATGGTCACCGACTTTATATTTAGGTTTTGCAATTTTTACAGATTTCTTAGAAGTCAATGATGTTTTTGATGTAATATCAACCGGTCTCAATCCATTCAGTCCTCGATGTGATGAATGATTATAACTTGTTATTATTTTCGGTAAAGCATTTACCCATTTTTTATTACCTTGATGCACGAACAATTTCATTAATCGATCTCTCAATGTTCGATTAAATCTTTCAACATGGGCAGCTTTGTATTGAGAATGTACCGAGTAGTGATTTATTTTCAGTTTATCGAGGATTTGCTTAACTTTACTATTGTAGAATTCTTTACCTAATAATAATAATAATAATAATAATAATAATAATAATAATAATAATAATAATAATAATAATAATAATAATAATAATAATAATAATAATAATAATAATAATAATAATAATAATAATAATAATAATAATAATAATAATAATAATAATAATAATAATACCCAAATCTGTTTGCAAGTTGTTAGGATGTCCATCTTTAAATAAAATATTAATTGCCTTGGACATTTCTTCTGCAGATTTTGCCTTGACTGGTATTGCTCGTGCAAACCTGCTGTATACATTAATACATGTTAAAATATATTTATTCCCATTGTTAATTTTCGAATAAGGTATCATCTCCATCAAATCCATTTGCCATAAATCATCAATACCAAATGTTTTATACGCTCTTGTTGGAAATCTTTTCCGCATTGGTTTGTTCAAACTGTACGCAAGCTGATCTGATAACCACTTCTGGGTTTCTTTTTTCGAATTCGGAACTCTTTTGTTTAATTTTGCCACTCCACCGAAACCGGCTTCGTCTTCTGGGTTCGTCCAAATCTTCTCCATTACAACAAGAAGATTTAAAATTAAATTTAATGTCGGGCAATGAAGGATTAGCACCCATTGTTTATGATTGATTTCCTACAACTCCACCTAATAAGGATAATGCCAAAGGTATTAATGCACCGATAAATCCACCTTGTTGTTTATATATAATTTTTCTCATTTGCTTACGATTTTTATTATTTACTAAAGATAACAATGGTTTCCTATGTTTGCTCAATAAATGCTTTTTTGATTTACTGATTTTAATTTTGCCTTTGACTACTTTAAGTATAATATTGAGTAAATCATCGACAACAAAATTTGGGAATGATTGCAATATATTCATTCTTTTCATACTCGGGGCCTTTAACAATGCATTAAAAAATGGAAAACTGCGATGATTTTTAACTACTTTTTTACCGGTTTTACGGGTTTTACGGGTTTTACGTTTAGGTTTAGGATTTTTCGAAATAAGATTCATTGCAGAGAAATTTTCAGTTACAAGTTTTTTAGACGGTGTATAACTAGTTGTTGGTGGAACTTTTGGAACTTTAATAGTCTTTCTAATACCTTTTCTTAATTTCTTAATATTTTTCACCCTTGCTTTTAGAAACATTATTATTCATAGAGGTTTTCAACTTTGTTTATAAACCATGGCACCTTTTGGGTTGAAAATATCTGTTTTTACACGTAAATCATCGGGACATTGTTGTGTGAAATCAAGAAATATATATCCATGAGGTATTTTTGTAGCATCTTGAAATGCACTGATAAGAAAATTACGATTATTAGGGTATGCTTGACGTGCAAGAAAATCAATCACTGTTGCATCTCTAGGATTCTTGAAAATAACTAAATATTGTACATTTAAATTACGTGTTCGATGTGCCCCACCTTGATGAAATAGATTTTGTGTTATGAAAATAACTGTTACACCGACATGTCTGCTGATCTTTGTAAATAAATTATTAAAATCTTTTTCTTTATTAGCTTCTTGATACAAATCATCGATAATAATGACATCACCTTTCTTTAATCGGCTGGACCAGTTTTTATCGAATCCCTTTACTATTTTCATGTTTTTTAATTTACAGAAACTTGATTGAGTTAATCCATGTTCTTCATCAGCACCCCTATGCCAATAAATCCTGTTGAATTTTGATTTGAATAAATTTGATTTTAGTAATTTACAAACAAATAATGTTTTTCCACTACCACTCGGACCAACGATTTGGTATACTGCATCATTTCTTAATTCCATTTCAAAAATTTTATATATGTATATTTGTTTATATTCGATGATTTAATGAACTCATGCTCAATTTGTATATAAAGACTAATTTTCATAAATGATTTAATAATGTTAGCAAATATAAACTATCGAGGAAATTTTGATGTATCGAATATGAGGTTCCCACCAGGGAAACCCCAGCAAATTATCGATAGAAGCGGGAAATATCCGATAATATTTTTCAAGACTGGTAAATGTCGAATCATGGGATGTAAGAAACCTTTGGATATTAATAAATTACAATATCGAATAAATAATATTAAAATCCAATCAATTACCGTTACTATGGATATGGGACATAGTATCAATCTATATAAAATGTCGAAAAAATGTGATTGTATGTTTGAACCGGAATTGTTTCCGGCACTAAGACTATTAAAATATAACCCTATATGTGTCAACGTGTTTGCTAGTGGAAAGGTTGTCATGTTGGGGTTGAGAAATTTGGAGTATAGAGAATTTGTTGACAATGTTCGAAATGAGATAATTTCATTGGTCGATTTTTAATTGGTTAATTTCTAATTGGTTATTGATTGATTTAAACAAACGGTTTTTTGTTTAGAATTCATTTTTTTTTCACTATGTACAAAATACCAAGCTCTGCAACCCTCATGAAGGATATTGACGATTCCGGTAAATTTAAAATTTTTATTTACACATTATTTACTATTTATTATTTTAGAAAAATATATCAAAGTTATGATCAATAGGATAAAATATTATTATCCGCAAATCAATGAAATTATTAAGGATAGAGAAGCAGAAATAATTCCGGACCTCATATTCTACACAACGCAAATTAGAATAATGGAGGTATTTCACCAGTTCCTGTGGGATATAAAGATAAACCGAAGCATCAAACAAATGGAGCCAGAGTACCAGTGCATCATCGGATGCTCATGCTGTGCCGATCGATACCGGCGATATGTCGAATGGGAGTTAGTGAAAACTCTGAGAAGGTTTCACTACTCCCGGATTGTTGATTTAGGTTACGAATAAATGTTTTTAATGTTTGAATTGTGTTTTTTTTTTTCTTTATATTTAAAATAGTAATAATAATAATAATAGAAATAGTAATAATAATAATAATAGTAATAATAATAATAGAAATAGTAATAATAATAGAAATAGTAATAATAGAAATAGTAATAATAGTAATAGAAATAATAGTAATAGTAATAATAAAACATTAATAATAAAACATTAATAGAACATAAATGCAGTATTAATGCAAATGACCTGCAATTTTAAACAAAGACATGCTATCATCTGATTGGTTGATAGACATGAGTCAAAGGTATAAAAACCCTGTAACATTTAAATTTAATCATTATTCACGATGACCAAGAAAATTTCAAGCACCGAAAAACCTAAAGAAATGGTACAACCAGTTCAAATGTTCCACAATTACAGAATGTATTTTTTGAAAGAAGAAATCAATATGAAATTGGTTGCACCAGTCAAGCTAATTCCGACTAAATTTGATTTCTTATCCGGCACGCTTTCAATGATTGATGTCAAAACTATTGATGATGTTTTTAAACGGATAGATTCGAATCTATCGTGTAATCAACATGCGTGGTTCAACAATAGATATGCAAGATTTTATGATGCTTTTGATGAAATCAGTTTCAAAGAAAATGAAAATTGGTATATAACAATTGCAATCCAGGGATATAAAGTTGATAATAATGATGTATATTCTCCTATTTGGAAAATTATGTCTGCTAGACTTTCACAAATATTTTAATGTTATATTTAATAAATGTATTAGTCAGATTTGTTTTTCTCTTTATTAATTGCAACATAAATGCAAATGACATGCAAATTTAACAAAGAAAATCTATAAACAAAATTATAATATAGTTTTAAAGTGATGAAAATGACTGCAGAAAAAGGTTAACATGATTAATTAATTACCGAATTATTTATTATTTAGAATTTTTAATCAACTTTTTGTTGGAAAAGTTAGCAGAAATATCTGGTGTGAAAATTGAGGACATATTATCTATTACAAATGCCTTAAATATCGGCTGGTTAGTTGAGAGTCAAGATACAGGATTTGATGATGAGGAAGAAACTCAAGAAACCGATACTCAAGAAATTGATGAGGAAATCTATGAACCTATAGAGGAACCTATAGAGGAACCTATAGAGGAACCTAAAGATGAATCTAAAGATAATATTACGAATGATTGTATTGATCATGTCGTTGAAAATATAATGAAATGTGGAGATGACGACTGTGAATGTGTTAATTAATAAATCTTAGTTAATTAGTGTTTGTAAATTTATTTAAAATGTTATTTAAATATTTATTTAAAAATCAAACAAACAAATATTAATTTTTATTTAAAAATCGAGATATAACATACAAAATAGCAACACCTGTTGCAAGTTTTAGATAGTTTTTAAATTTTCTCTTCTGGTCATCAATTTGCTTCGCATTTCTAGCGAGTTGATTGAATACGCCCCATCCGCCATTGGCTTCAATCCATGGTTGAAACTTTGACTTGATTATCTAGAAAATAAATATTAATAAAATATAAATTATAAAATTATTACTTCTTGAGACCACTGATAATAGTGCTCCGAGTCCCATAAACTTCTTTCGATAATTATTTTCATATAAGCGAACCCTACTAGTATTCGGGTCCACTTCATCTGATCGTCGCATAGACAGTTAAAAATTCTATTAAAATAGAATTTTTTGGTTTCGAGACAATCAGAATTGATCACATCTTCATAATCAATGTGATTACCTTCTATAATCTTTTCGGTCCGATCGACCAGGAAACATAGGCTTTCCATAATATTCCTGTTGACGAGTTCTCTTAAAAGATTTTCCATAAATTGAGACATTTTTACAATAATTTAAAATATGATGTTTTATTTATACTAATACCGGATGATTTTGATTGGTTGATAGACTATAAATGTAAAAGAAAGGTTTTGATTTGATACACCATGAAAACTATATTCATATTGCTAATTATTATAACGAGTGTGTGCTCACACAATACAACAATAACAGTGGAGTCTTTTAATAAATCAATATGTGTTTGTCCGAATACAGCCAAGTTGATGGATATTTTATATATTCTCGACAAACCAAAATGGTCAAAGCATCCAGGAAAAAGAATATCTCAAAGATTGGAGAATTTAGAAAACAGTTATGAACTATCATTTGAATATATACAAAATATAAAATTTGAATTGATTGATCATATTAAGGTTTTCAATAACTCCATTGTTGAAAATAAAATGAATATGAAAATAATTGATAAGAAGCACGATTATTTGTTAAAAAAGATTGAATTATTATTAAGAGAAATTCAAACAATCAAAGGATCAATAGAATCTCTGAAAATCAATTCTACGTTACCAATTTCAAACAATATTGCTGCGAATAGTACATCAATATTTAGTTTACCTTTGTTAATTTTACATTATTTTATTGTTTAAATAAATGTATGTTTTGTTGATTTGTTGATTTGTTGAGCGTGACCAGTACCCTTGTGAGCATTACCCATAGGGGGACAAAATATTTTGTCGGATAGACTAGGAGTATATAGACTCGGAGTATATAGATTAATAATAATAATAATAATAATAATAATAATAATAATAATAATAATAATAATAATAATAATAATAATAATAATAATAATAATAATAATAATAATAATAATAATAATAATAATAATAATAATAATAATAATATATAGCTCATTCGAAAGGTCTTGGATTGAGCTTTAAAATGAGCTATCGATTATTAATTTTCGTTGGCGGGAACTTTGAAAAAAAAATTAAAAATAAAATAATAATATTTTTAAAAATAATAATAAAAATAATAATATTTTTTAAAAATAATAATATGACCTTGATGAGTCATCGCGATGACTCATATGACCTTGGGAATGACCTTGGATGAGTCATGCGACCTTGAAAATGACCTTGATGAGTCATAGGATGACTCAGATGACCTTGAAAATGACCTTGAAATTTTTTGATGAGTCATGGTATGAGTCATATGACCTTGAAAAAATTTCGATGAGTCATACTATGAGTCATATGACCTTGAGAAATTTTTTTCAAGGTCATATGACTCATAGTATGAGTCATATGACCTTGAAAATGACCTTGATGAGTCATAGTATGAGTCAGATGACCTTGAAAAAATTTTTTCAAGGTCATATGAGTCATAGTATGAGTCATATGACCTTGAAAATGACCTTGATGACTCATAGTATGAGTCATATGACCTTGAAAATGACCTTGATGAGTCATATTATGAGTCATGGTCTTTGTTTAAATGACCTTGAAAATTTTGATGAGTCATACTATGAGTCATATGACCTTGGAAAAAAATTTTCAAGGTCATATGAGTCATAGTATGAGTCATACGACCTTGAAAATGACCTTGATGAGTCATGGTCTTTGTTTAAATGACCTTGAAAAAAATTTTTTGACCTTGATGAGTCATAATATGACTCATACGACCTTGAAAATGACCTTGATGAGTCATACGATGAGTCATGGTCTTTGTTTCAATGACCTTGAGAAATTTGATGAGTCATACTATGAGTCATGGTCTTTGTTTCAATGACCTTGATGAGTCATATGTCTTTGTTTTAAAAAAAAATGTACTTTTAGACTTAGCATATTTTTGAAAAATAAGACGACCGGGGGGGGGGGTACTGTGCTAGCGGTGCCCTGTGCCAGCGGTGCCCAATCCATCTACTATTGTGCTATATATGATGCTGGAACTTCGTTTAAATTTACAAGTCAAACCATAGATTTTTGGTCAAATGCCACTAGTGGTTTTGTTCGTTGTTTCATGTCAAGGAATAATAAAGCAGAATATGGAACTGCCGAAAAGAAGGAATATGATATTCTACATAATCGAGCTCTTAAATGGATAAACACAATTCAAATGTTTACTAGCAAAAGTGTTGAACAATTATCCAATGTTTTGAATTCAATATACGATCAATCAGTGACAAAAAACAAAGAATGGTTGAAACAATATTATGATGACTTCACAGATGAAATGATGACAGTTGTGTTGGATTATTTTTCTAATGTTAATAAAGAAAACCAGCTTCTTAGTCTTAATGTTTTTTGTAAACAATTATTATTATTATTATTATTATTATTATTATTATTATTATTATTATTATTATTATTATTATTATTATTATTATTATTATTATTTAAAACAATAATGTGATAATTTAAGCCTTTTGCTGCAAATAATATATTTAATGAAAAAATTTTCGACTATAAGATTAAGTTAATTGACAAGAACTATCTTATAGTCGAAAAATTATCACTTTATTGTTTTAAATAATAATAATAATAATATTAAACAATTAATTAATGTTGCTACCATGAAATCATCACTTTATTCAATAATAATAATAATAATAGTGAGTACCAACAACCAAGTACTAACAAACACATAAAATTAATAACAATTAAAGACAAAATAAAGATACAAAGTTTATTCTTCATCACATATTTGCTTGTAATAAGCTCTTCTTAATTCAGCTTGTAGAATATGTACTACACTAGAGCCTCGAGTTGAGTCGTTAATGCGTTCCAATAAATCGCGACGCATCTCGAAACAACGCAATTCGAATTTTAATTTTGTATACATTTGTATTTGTTTTTATATAATAGGTTCCGATAAAATGTGAAATCCATGTTTTTAAAAAAAATTAGTTATATTGCTACATATTTAAATAAAAAATAGGTATGAATAGATTAACTATTATTTAATAAGTTTTATTAAACCAAAAACTAATGCAAACATTAATAGAATTTTAAAATAATGTAAAATAATGAAGCAACATAAATTTATAGAATTTATTCAGATTCTTATTCATACGTTGGTTCAGGACTTGGCGTTTGCTTTTCTTTTGGTTGTTTTATTATAAAATTATTCAGAGTTATTTGAACTGCCTTTTGTTTTTTTATCCAAATAAATTTTTTTATAACAGCTGATGGAGGCCTCTACAGCTTGAGTAACCTTTGTACTTTGATCAGTATCTGGATCTTCTGCAACAAATATTTCTAATGCCTCAGATATTAATTTAATTGCTTTCCCCATACCTTTTGTTGTTAATTGTTTCACTTCTGGTACTTCTACGGAATTGTCGTCATTCTCATAAATATTTTGAGCCATTTCAATTAAATCTGTGGTACTAACATCAAAATCCTCTTCTACATTTAAAATTTCATCGAAATCGGCCTCGTCCAATCCTTCGAAATGAGCTTCTTGGGCTAAGTTAACTATTTCTGCCCGAACTAATGGCACATCGTCAACTTCCGTAAAAGTTGCTGTACATTCTGGCCATATTTTTTGCCATACACCATTCATACAAGAGGATTTTACTTCTGCCCAAGAATCACCAATATTTTTAACAGCTTTCAATACATTGTAGTTTTTCCAAAATACAGCCATAGAAGTTTCTTCATTTGCATCGGCAGCATGCAGTAGCTGTTTAAATGTCCGGCGAATATAGTATGACTTAAAATTTGAGATTACTCCTTGATCCATTGGTTGAATAAGTGAAGTTGTGTTTGGAGGCATAAATAAAAATTTTACATTATCTGATAGATCATCTATATATGTTGGATGTCCTGGTGCATTATCAGTAGTACCAATATTTTAAAAGTTAAATTTTCCCGTTTGCAATAGTTTTTGAACTCAGGAATGGCGCATTTGACCAACCAATCAACAAACAAAGAAACAGTGACCCAATCTTTTTTATTAGATCGCCAATGCACAGGAAGATTTCTTTTATCAACACCTTTTAGAGCTCTAGGATTCTCAGCCTGATAAACTAACAATGGTTTTAGTTTGAAGTCACCATTGGCATTGCCTCCAAGAAGTATAGTTAGGCGATCTTTACTTACTTTAAAACCAGGTGCAGAAGATTCTGTTTTTGCTATATATAGGTTCTTTTCGGCAGACGTTTCCAAAACAAACCTGTTTCATCAATATTAAACACCTGTTTAGAACTGTAGCCACCTTCCTGTATAACAGCCTTCAATATTTTATTAAAATCATTTGCTTCTGTGAGATCTGCACTAGCTGCCTCACCTTTCAAACAAATGTTGTGCAGATTTCCGCGAAATTTAAAACGCTCAAACCATCCACCACTAGCGTTAAATTGTTCATAAATTGCTTTATTCGATATTGGAAGTTTTTCTTGCAGATCATCGTAAAAAGATTTGGCTTTGGCTTGAATAACCATTTTGCTCAGCGGCATACTTTTTTGAGTTTGATGTTCAATCCAAATTAAAAGTAGAGATTCCATTTTAACTATTAATGCATTTCGATTTATAACAGTACTTTTTAATTGGGAATCTGTTGCTGCTTCATATAATGTTTTGATCTGTTTTGCATCGCGATTGCAGATAGTTCTTACTGTTGTTGGAGCTAGCCCGAGAGCTCTGCCAATGAAAACCGCTTTTTCTCCCGCTTGGAAACGTTGTAAAATATCATGTTTTACGTCCAAAGATATTACATTTTTATTTCTTTTCGTAGATTTTTTACCATTTTCATCTGACGATCGTTTACGATTCATAATTCTATTCTACAATAGGGCAATAAAAAATATTTCAAAAAATCAATTACAAACCAAAAAAATAATAAAAAACAATAAACAAAATGTAATACCTTTGAGAAATGTATATATATTGTAATTGAGTTTTTAGAATTTAAAACAATTATTATTAAAAAAGCAAGAAACACTTAAACGTTATAAGTTATAAGTTATGCAAACAACTAAGAACTAGACTTTTATACTAATAAATACACAATAAAAATTTATTTCATTTGCAGCTGAATTTAAAAATAAATCATGGCATTCTAGTTTCGGTTTAAAGTTTAATTTTTGAATATAGACGTTATGCTATTTTTTGATTAAATTTTATTTTAAAACTTTTTTTCGACGCATTTCAAAAATTAGCAACGCAACTCAAAATTAGGGTATTGAAACTTTTTTTGGCGCAACTCGAAAGGACGCAAGTTGGGACAACGCAACTCGAGGCTCTAGTGTATTTCTTTCTTTTTATATTCTTGACAGTATCTACATCTAAAAAGAAAAGTTAACTTTGATCTACACAAATCAAACAGTATTCTAGATATTTTAATCTAGATCTTTCTACATATTCGTAATGTATACGAACAATTTCCTCTATCGCCATTCGTACATCTTTTTCACTATATTTCGATAGCATCACTATCATCATCATGAAAGATATTAATGTTTGTAAATTTGATAAAGGAAATGGATTAGTGATTTTGGACCATGATGTTTATGTGAATAAGTTAAATGAAGTACTCTCCGGTTCTCAATTTTTAAAAATTGATAAGTTTCGAAAAAAGGGAGATTGCCACCTCTAAAGGATGAAGTAATTGTGAATAATATGTTGTGTGATTTGGTTAAGAATAATCATATTGATGAAGAGGTAGCAAAATTAAATCATGCAAAAGGTTCACAACCAGCTAAATTATACCGACTTCCAAAAGTTCATAAAGACGGAGTTTCTATGAGACCTGTTTTATCTATGATTGGAACAGCTCAATATAAAATAGCGAAGTGTTTGAATGTATTATTAAAACCCTTAGTAAAATCTGAGTTTGAATGTAAGGACAGTTTTGAATTGGCATCATGTATAGGACAATTGCTTAAAAATGAGTATATGGTTTCGTTTGATGTAAGAGTTAGATGATGAGGGTAGACCCATCACTACATTCACCTTAGAGAAATATTATATAACAGGGCCAGGTAAGTACAGTGTTAACGTATACGCCGAAGAACGACAATAAATAAAGTCTTATCATAGACCTCAATTGTTGCAATCCGGACCGACAACTCAACAATCCAATTCCCAAAACCAAAGCCAATGATTGAACAACAACTTTCATCGATATTCATTTGTGTAAATAACTATGTGTTCAAAACTTTATCATGATCCATTTTTAGTGAATTGTATATACAATTTGAACTTTAATTTTAGTTTCTATGTTATCTATATAATTTAATCTAGATAGATATTTTTAATGAACTTTATCGAACTTTAATTTTTATTGAATTTTTATGCCATCTGTATATTTTTAATCTTTATTGTAAACACAGATAAAAATAATGGGTAAAATGTTTAAAAGAAATGATTTTATTAAAAAATAATAATAATAATATTAGAGTATCTTATTTTAATGAGATAATTCAATAGGATACGAAGTAATTATAAAGGAAAATAGAATATGAATTAATATGGATTAATTATAAAGGCCAAAAATTGTATAGTTATAAAGGTTAAGATTATAATTGAATAAATAAACATGCGGCAAACGCATATAGTAAATAAAATAAATATTTATATTAAGCACTTAAAATTTGGTATATAAGCGATTACCAAAATCAGTTTAATCGCCCAAAAATAAAACTAGCACCTGAAACTTGAAAGGGCAATCTTTACAAAATTTTAAAATAGCACAGTTCAAAAAAGATTTTTTTGCATTCACAACATAACACGCACGACAAAACATATAACAGAAACACAACCCGCATCTATTGTAAATCAATTTGATATCGAAAGTTCAGAAAAAAACAAATCTAGTTGTAAATTTTAAAAGGTGAATTTTATTTTTGAATAAATTTTAGTAATGAGTCTTATTGTTATTCGATCATTCGAATCAGTAAGTTAATTATAAACAAATTAAAATAATTTTATAAGAACATTTTTTTCCAATTTCACCACTGATTATTTTTTCTATTGAATTTGCCAGCTACTAAAAATTTGCCAGTTCATATTCGCACAATTTTTACAACCGCTGCACCTTTGAAATCACAGCTTCGTAAGTCTCAAAATTCTCTAACATCAGACCTATTTCATCGAGATTGTATATGCCAATCCTCCGCCAAATGCTTCTACTTCTCAAAAAGCATTGTTTACCAAATTACTTGCACAAGATGTGACGCATCGTACATAGGCAAAACACATAGAACGTTCCAAACAAGACTAAACGAACACGTCAAGAGCAAAACCAGCAATTATCACGAACACTGGAAAAAGTGCACAAATCAGCCCCACTCTTACACGAAACCAAATGCAAAATATTACAAGATGCGTTCAATAATTCATTGCAAAGATTAGCCGCGGAGACTCTTTATATCAAAAAACTTAAACCGTCCATCAACATTCAACTAAATTAATATAAAAAATTCCCAGAGACGTTTATTTGAATTTAACACGTCTGCTCGCATCCAGCCACTGTATACATGGGATTAGCCTACATAATCATGTCGTCGTCTTGAAAATTGATCTTTTCTATCTTTTCCCTAAATCTGACTTTAATTTTGTCTTCAGTGCAACCCAACAACCTCATTCTAGCTCTAGCATCTCACATCATATTATAAGGATTTAACCCTGCCATCCCATCATATAAAGTCAACCAATGCTTAAATTAGAATTCCTTGGGTGAATTATCCGGAGAAGATTCCTAAATTGCCCTTTAAATTTGCTAAAATCCTAAATTAAAAATTTTGGATTTATATGAATCCTATATTGGAAAAATTTTAGATTGATTTGCGTAAAAATCCTAAAGTAATTTATAAAATTATAAAATTATATATATCAAGTTTTAGAAATATCCCATTAAATCCTACAAGTTCATTTCCAAATGAAACGCCCAAAATTTATATGCAACCATAAAATGGAAATTTTAGAAATTACATTTGTTTAAAATTCTCAATTTGAAATCCGTTAACCTTGAAATTTATTAAAAAATGATTGAAATTTTTATAATTTATCAATTTAAACTTAGAAAACCTCTTTTTAGGTAAATTTTTAAGCGGATTCAAAGGAAGACGGAGAAAAGGAATTCTTATCGAGGCAAATGAAGCTTCAGAGGAAAATGATAATTTAAGCCTTAATAATGGTAATAATAATAATAATAGTATAAAATGATGATTGCTTGGTAGCAGCATTTATTATTTAAAACAATAAAATGATAATTTAAGCCTTTTGCTGCAAATAATGTATTTAATGAAAGAATTTTCGACTATACGATAGTCCTTGTCAATCTCCTGGAATTTAGCAATGTTCTTCTTCAAAATACCCTTCAATCTTTCTTTTATTTCCTTTCTCTTAATTCTCATTGGTTGTAAATATAATGAATTGTTTTACTAAAAACTTTTAAAATTTTTTTTATAATTTTTACATTTAAAATTTCAAAATGACACAAACTAAAAATTTTTAAATTTTTTTACAGCTTCTATAATTAGCTTCTAGAAGCCTAATAAAATATTTGAAAATATTTTAAATAAAGCCTCCAATAACTACTTATATATGCTATTTAAATATTTCAATAAATGTGTCAATTTTGATTTTCAAACCCTATTTTTTAAAATTTTTTTCTATATTATTCTAATTATTACTTTTTAATTTATTCTATTTTTTTTAATTTCTTTATATATTGTCAGTTATTCTCAAGGTCAATGACAACAGATCAAATTCCTGATTTCATTGATTTCTTCTTTAGTGTTGATCTTTGGCTGTCTGTTTATTATGAGAATTGCTTCTTTGATTCTGACATTTTTCTTTTGGATGTTTCCATTAGCTATGATTTCTATTGAAATATTTTTTCTTTCCTCTGTTGGCTGACACTGCCGGAGATGTCTGCCCAACGAGGATGTTCCACCAGGATCTAGATGTTCTTTAACTCTTTGGTGCAAGGTCCTAAGGGTACTTCCAATGTAGATTTCAATGCATACATTGCACGTGATGCAATAGACGATGTTTTTTCTAAAGCACATATCTTTCGGTGTCTGGCAGTTTTTCATTGTGCAATTGTTTTCTCTATTTATGTTGCCTGCCAGAGCCCTTCTCAATGTCCAAGATTTATGTGCTATCCGAATTGAAAGACCGGTACGTTTAAGTTCTTTCAGGATCTTGAAGTCGAGTATGTCACTGATGAATGGGATATTCAGATAGAAATATTTCTGATTCTTTTGTGTTAATTCCCTAGATCTCCTTGGGGTAGAATTCATTCTTTCAATGTCCTCACCTTGGTATCCGTTTCGGTGTAGGATTTTATTGAAATTTGATTGTTCTTTAAAGTTTTCGTTTTTCTCCGTGCATCGATTGGCTATTCTTCGTTTCTCGTTTCTTATGACATGTACTTTCTGTAAGTATGGAAGCGCTGATCTTTGGTGCATAAATATTTCTTTGCGAGCTGGTTTTCTGTAGAACCCGTATGGTGGAGTATTTTCTTCTATTTTGATTCTCAAATCCAATAAATTGAGGGATCCATCTTCTGCCGGATATTCGATTTCGAACTTAATATCTTGATGAGCCGCATTGAATGTATGAAATATTTCCTCCGCTTCTTTTCTGCTTTTGGTCGTGATGAAGATGTCATCTACATATCTTGCATAGAAACCGATGGGTTGTATGGTCCTCAGTGTCTGTCGTTCGAGGTTATCCATAAAGATGATTGCTAGCAGTCCTGATATGCTAGAACCCATAGGCATACCTTTAACTTGTTTATAGATATTTTGTTCAAAGGTAAAATAGGTGTTCTCGAGGATAACAGTAAGTAGTTTGGTGATATTCTCAATATTCATTTCCTTTATTAACAAGTTGTTTTCTCTTAATTTCTTTTCTAAACATTGAATAGGCTCTTTTGGTTCGATAGATGTGTATAGTGATACGTCATCAAGACTGAATGGGTATTGGAATTCTCTATGACAAGTTATGTTATTATTTAGTCTTGTCATGAGGCAGTCGCTGCTTTGAAGATGGTGTGGTATCGTGTCCAATAAAGGTTTCAAGATCTTTGCAAGCAGCCAACTTGTTTTAGTTGTTGGTCCATTTTTGTTGGACACTATAGGTCTAATTTTGATACCAGGACCCTCTTTGTGAGTTTTAATTAGGTGGTAGAAGTTAGGAAGATCAGAATTTTTTGTGACGAAGCTGTTGGTTATTCTGTTGTTGAGCCTCATTTCCAAAGCTATGGCTTTCCATACTTTGTTGATCTTCATTTCGATGGTGTTTGGTGACATGCGGCTGACTTTCTTGTATGTTTTGATGTTGCCGAGGTGTTCGTAACCAGCTTCACAGTAACGATTCTTCTCTATAATGCAAAATTCTCCCCCCTTGTCACTTGGTAAGTAAACGTACGGTTTCTTTTTAAGGGATTTTAATATTGCCTGTTCGTCTTTCGTTAGGTTTGAGAGATATGGTTTTCTTCTTTCTTTCTCAACTAACTCCATGATTTTGTGACAGACCTTTGAGAGTGTTGAATCTAATTCTGCATCAGGATTTGGTTGATAGAGTTTATCTGTGTTTATGTATACTGGGAGCTGGTTTTCGCTATTTTCATTTTCATGCGGTATTGTATTGTTCCATTTGATCTGGTACGCAATGCGACAAAGAGCTGTTTTGAAATTGAGGATGGCTGCTTCATCTATTTCTCTGTTTATACTGAACTTTGGTCCTAGTGAAAGTAATCCTTTTTCACCTTTGGATAGACGATTTGTGAGGTCGGTTACTAGTTCTTTGTTCACTGTAATGCTTTCGTTTCCGTCCAGTGTTTCATTGTTCTTAACAAGGCCTGCTTTGAGCTCCTTTTTTCTCAAAAGGTGTTTGATTCTTTTGTCAAATCGCAAGGAATAATGTGCTTCTGCTGTCATGAAGGATTGTCTTTGTACCTCGTAGATCAATTCTTTTGGGTGGTTATTGACAAGGACTATCGTATAGTCGAAAATTCTTTCATTAAATACATTATTTGCAGCAAAAGGCTTAAATTATCATTTTATTGTTTTAATAATAATAATAATAATAATAATAATAATAATAATAATAATAATAATAATAATAATAATAATAATAATAATAATAATAATAATAATAATAATAATAATAATAGTAATAATAATAATAATAATAATAATAATAATAATAATAATAATAATAATAATAATAATAATAATAATAATAATAATAATAATAATAATAATAATAATAATAGAAAATCGCCAATTAAGTATATTAAAATATAACATTGCTATATATTGCGACCGTTTAGCAGTCTTCTTCAGGCTAATCCATTTATTATATATCTATTATATATCTTAGCCTAGATTCTAAACCAATTGATACAATACCAGCGTCACTCAGTTACATGTATTATTTGAGTTAATTTTAATCATGTGTTTCTGTGGTAATTATATAAGGACGCCATTTAAATTTATAACCTACCGAACCCAGTAGTTCAAAAGAAGAACATTAATAAGAATACGTGTTTTGGCCATGCTCCTGATTGGAGCATCGGTCTGTGTGTGCAGATGTGCGTTGTGACTGTGTAGGTGTCATGCGTTGATTTGGTGTTTGGATTATTACTCTTGTTATCGAAAATTTAAATCGAATTTTTCTGAATTTTTTGAATCAAAATTTGTTTCTGTGATTCTCAAAATTTGTAACTTTTTATTGGAATATAATTTTCTCTGAATTTAGAATTTCCAAATGATTTTCGATTTCAAAAAAGATGAACCAATTTTGATACCAAAGCATATAGCAGAAACTTTGGTGAATACAGAGAAGATAAAATAGTTGAAGCGAGATATGACAGGTTCTTTTAGTGATTCAATTATTGAATCGTTGAACGAAAATAATATCAATCGGAATTCAATGAGGAAGAGAGTGAGAAGCGGTCGGCGACAGGGTTTGCTTCGTTCGAATTAGAATGGAAAGTTCAATCTAGTGAACACAAATCTAATAATTTGATGAATTTCAACAGAACTTATAAAGGCATGCATTTCATTAAATATCCTAGCAAATCTTTAAAATGTCTTGGAATTCTCGTTGAAGTTATAATCAATCGGATCAATACGATTTATGGAAAGAATGGTGCGAGAAAGAACTCGCCTCTTAAAAGAAAGATGTTTGCCGGAGTTGTCTATAGGAATTGTTTATAAATTGGTTTGCCGACAATTGTTCAACTCTTAAAATTATTCTATTCATTTTGTAAATAATTTAAATTTAATTAAACTTATATTTTTAAATAACGCAAACTTTTTGTATATACAAATATTAAATAATAATTATGTAAATTGTTAATTTAATCAATTTAATTTTAATAAATTTTTGTAATAAAAGCATTATTAAATGAAATTATCAAACACAATTTTTTTGTATTACTTTAGAAAAGAATATTATCTTGATATTTTGTGAATTGAAATTGCTAAATAAAATTATATTACAGAAGGAATGTCATTTAAAACTTGATAAATGAAAGTTTTGAGAAATAAAGTTTGCAATTGGTACTATATAGTCATTTTGTTTGTTCGTATCAAATGATCATTTGAACTAGGAAATGTTAATATTGATATTTAAACTCAAATCCACCATTTAATTTTCACTTTCGCTTTGTGAGTTATTATTACATTGATTAATATGACGATTAATTGCATTATTCAGATCCAAAATGTCTAAAGGACCAGCAGTTGGCATCGATTTAGGAACTACTTATTCATGCGTAGGAGTTTTTCAACATGGCAAAGTTGAAATAATTGCCAACGACCAAGGAAACAGAACTACCCCATCCTATGTTGCATTTACTGATACAGAAAGACTTATAGGAGATGCTGCGAAAAATCAAGTAGCAATGAATCCCAATAATACGGTTTTCGGTTAAGATTATAGCTTCATTAAATGACAAAAAATTAATTAACTAAACTTATAGATGCCAAACGACTAATCGGAAGACGATTTGAAGATGCATCTGTACAAAGTGATATGAAACATTGGTCCTTTGATGTTGTTACAGAAGGAGGTAGGCCCAAAATTCAAGTAGATTATAAAGGGGAAGTGAAAAAGTTTTTCCCTGAAGAAATTTCATCAATGGTCTTATTGAAAATGAAAGAAACTGCAGAAGCGTATTTAGGAAGAAATGTGACCGATGCTGTTGTAACTGTGCCAGCTTATTTCAATGACAGTCAGCGACAGGCTACGAAGGATGCAGGCGCCATTAGTGGATTGAATGTGTTGAGAATTATCAATGAGCCAACTGCAGCAGCAATTGCATACGGTTTGGATAAGAAAGTTGGAATTGAACGTAACGTTCTCATCTTTGACCTTGGAGGAGGAACCTTTGATGTATCAATTTTGACTATTGAAGATGGAATTTTTGAGGTGAAATCCACAGCTGGAGACACGCATTTAGGTGGAGAGGATTTTGACAATCGAATGGTGAATCATTTCATCCAGGAATTCAAAAGAAAGCACAAAAAAGATATTAGCGATAACAAACGAGCTGTACGTCGTCTGCGTACAGCATGTGAACGTGCCAAGAGAACTTTAAGTTCTAGTGCTCAAGCAAATATTGAAATAGACTCTTTGTATGAAGGAATTGATTTCTACACGTCAATTACGCGTGCGAGATTTGAGGAGTTGAATGCAGATTTGTTTCGGTCAACTTTGGAGCCGGTGGAGAAATCGCTGAGAGATGCAAAAATGGACAAGAAAGATATTCATGAAATTGTACTTGTTGGAGGTTCGACTCGAATTCCGAAAATCCAAAAGCTCTTACAAGATTTATTTCATGGAAAGGAATTGAATAAATCGATTAATCCGGATGAAGCCGTTGCCTACGGAGCTGCAGTGCAAGCTGCCATTCTATCTGGTGATAAATCAGAAGCTGTTCAAGATTTGTTGTTGTTGGATGTTGCACCTTTAAGTCTGGGTATCGAGACTGCTGGTGGTGTCATGACAGCTCTTATCAAGCGTAACACGACAATTCCTACTAAACAAACGCAAACGTTCACCACTTATTCAGACAATCAACCTGGCGTCCTTATCCAGGTTTATGAGGGTGAGCGTGCAATGACGCGCGATAATAATTTGCTGGGGAAATTTGAATTATCCGGAATTCCTCCCGCTCCTCGTGGAGTGCCCCAAGTTGAGGTGACATTTGATATCGACGCCAACGGAATTCTGAATGTATCCGCGGTTGAGAAGAGTACCGGCAAGGAGAATAAAATAACAATTTCTAATGATAAAGGGCGGTTATCAAAAGATGACATTGAACGGATGGTGTCAGAGGCTGAGAAATATAAGCAGCAAGATGAGCTGCAGAAAGAGAGGGTGACAGCCAAAAATGCATTGGAAAGCTACGCCTATCAGATGAAAGCAACAATGGAAGATGAGAAATTGAAGGATAAATTGTCTGAGCCTGATCGCAAAGCAATTGTGGACAAATGTGCCGAGGTGATTGGATGGCTGGAGCATAACCAAACAGCTGAGAAGGAGGAATACGAGCACCATCAGAAGGAATTGGAGAAAGTATGCAATCCGATAATGACGAAATTCTATCAAGCATCTGGTGGAATGCCAGCAGGGATGCCGGGTGGATTCCCTGGTGCTCCTGGAGCTGGCCAAGCACCATCTGGAGCTCCGGGTTCAGGCCAAGGCCCGACAATAGAGGAGGTCGATTAAATGTTGGTTAATTTAGGATTTACATTGCAAATCAAATGATTTTTAGTAGTTAATAAATAAATGAGGACTTAATTTGCTTTATAATTTAATATTTTGTGCTTGTTTAAATGCGTTCGTTTTTTATTGCTAATTTTGTTGGTGGCTTTATGCAGATTTCCATGTCATTTGAATTGTAGCAGCGTGCTGTGCGTTATTTCTTTGCGTTGATGAGTCAATTTCACGGTTTTGTACTTTCTTATTTTCGTGTTGGTTATTCCACGCTCATTTCAATTATTGGATAGTCCAATCTTTGTTAACTAATGACTCATGCACGCCTTTAATTTGATTGGTTCATTAATTTGTCATTTTGGTAACCGGTGACCAATCAAAATTGGCCAACATGAAATTTGAATTATTTAGTTGTAATGTCAGATAACTTGGTCATTAATTCAGTCGTAGGCTGAAAGTATTTTATATGAGCTGAGATTGCATTGGCTACTGAATCTGTGAAGGGGGGGGGGGGGTTCTAGCCCAACAATAAATAAATAAACCAATCCTAATGATTAGAATTCAATTATCGATATTTGATTGAAATTATTTATTAAATAGTCCATAAATTGGTATCTAAAGCTAGGATGCTGTGACCTACATTTGTCAGGCTGCCATACGTTACCAGTTGACCTTGGGTCATATTGAGGTACAACTAGATGGACCAATGAGATGTAGGCCGCCGCCCCCCCCCTCATTCTGATATGCACGTTTACCTTATCAGTTCTCACAGTTAATGATCGCATTGAATTGGTCATTGAAAAGATTTTATTTGCAGTTTTTATTGCGTAATTTATTGCAGAATCGGATTTGTATTTGTCCATCTGTAAAATGTAAATTAATTCCCAAGCATAAATGGGTGAAATATGGTGCCCTAGGGTGCTGGTTAATTTATATATGCCAGCAGCTGGCTCTGCGTGAAGGAATGTCAGCCATTCCCTTGCAAGGTGTGAAGGTGCCCTATGCGGCTGTCAATATCACCTAGGAATTTCACTGCTAGCCTCATTACGCATATCCTATTATAATTATTATTCTATTATAATTATTATTAATTATTATATACCTTTATACTTATATACCAA
Source organism: Schmidtea polychroa (assembly GCA_959609185.1). Classification (NCBI taxonomy): domain Eukaryota; kingdom Metazoa; phylum Platyhelminthes; order Tricladida; family Dugesiidae; genus Schmidtea; species Schmidtea polychroa. The sequence goes on along the minus strand of CAUHTR010001782.1, from coordinate 40,110 downwards.
TATTTTTTCAATTACAATCTGTGTGTGTGTGTGTGTTGTTATTTTATATTTTCATTAAATATATTCAACATTTGGCTCGCAAGGCGTTTCTTAATAAAAATACGGCCCGCCTGCTATAGACCAATAAAACAGGCATTTGTCTACCTTTAAATAGCTCCAAATTGACCTTTCTCTTTAATTTTACCTTTGAACCCACAAGTTCGATCATTTAACCGCCTTAAATAGTCTAAGCTCTATATATAGACACCTGATCAACACTTTGAACTCTTAAGACGAACGTTTCGAAACTTTAGTCGAAGTAGTAATATTATTAATTACTAAAATGTAATAAATTAAGTAATTAAAAAAATAAAATTACCATATTAATTAATTAAATAATAATAAAAATAATTAATTAATAAAATGTGATAAATCAAATAAATTAATAAAATTAAAAGTTATTAAAAATTATCTAAAATAGAATAAAATTTAATTAAAGTTATTAGTCAATTAAAACTAAATATTTAAAAATTAATATTAATAAAAAAGAAATTCAAATGAATAAATAATAATAATATAATAACATATAATTTAATATTTGTTGATTATTATTATTATTTAGTAAGTAGTAAGGGTAGAGTACCAAAAAGAGGGTTTGCAATTGAGGTATCTCGAATAGGAGATGACGTGGTTCAGACCTACCGAAATACACAAAGTGCAACATGTTAACAAATGGCTTCAAGAGCAATCTAGTTGAGAACAGATAAAGATATATATTAAGGGTACGCAAGTTAGAGTGGGAATTACCAGTATGCCGCCAGTTGGAAATCCGAAAGTGATAATAATATGTAATAATATTAGGTAATTATTTATATATGACATTAAAAAGAATTATTGCAAATTTTACCATTACCATTATCACTAATCGACTTTGCAAATGCTAAATTATAAAATAATTTGAAAATTTTCTTTAATATTTTTTATTTGTTTTTATAGTTTTGTAATATTGCATATATCAATTAAATCAATAATCCATTAAATTTCATTTAAATTTCAAAAATAATTAAATAAAATTGGAATAGAATATTAATTTTATTGATATTAATTTTATCCATCAATAATTATTAAACAAAAATTTTTCTTATTTTACTGAACTATTTGAAAATGATTAAATGATCATAATTCAAATTTTTAGTTTTTATTTATGGCTGACAATGATATTAATAATGGAGAAGATTTAGTTGATCCATTAGTAAGCTCGGGATTTGTATTTATTAATAATTCATGTTGCAAAATGTAGGATGAACTGAAGGAGCAATGTAAGCAAAGTGAGCATTGTATCAAGGATGTCAAACGCTACGACAGATGCGCTAAGCGAGTGGAACGAAATCCTGAACGAGGCGAAAGTTGCGAAGAGGAATTATTTGACATGCTTCACTGTGTTGATCACTGCGCTGCGAAAACGATATTTAAGAAATTGATATAGGAATTTTAATGATAATATAGATACTAGTTAGCTTTCAATTGCCATTTGCCCCCCCCCCCCTGCAGCATCCTTGATAACATTTGCTATGATTTCTGGACTTTTTGATCGCGCGGGGAGGGGGCATTATTTTATATGATTAAATATTTCACTGGTGGTAAATTGGGTAATGAATTGATATGTGATATCCGATGCTGATTCATGCTCCACTGACCTCTGAACCGCATGTCAGCTATTCAGTATATGCCGCGCGTAGCTACCCAGTCACATATCATCATCATCATATTGGGGGGGGGGCAGCGCATATCGGATAGGCTGGATTGATATGTGATACGCAGTGAGGAAGGAAGCATTCCGATGCTGATTCATGCTCCACTGACCTCTGAACCGCATGTCAGCTATTCAATATATGCCGAGCGTAGCTACCCAGTCACATATCATCATCATATTGGGGGGGGGGCAGCGCATATCGGATAGGCTGGATTGATATGTGATATGTGATACACAGTGAGGAAGGAAGCAATCCGATGCTGATTCATGCTCCACTGACCTCTGAACCGCATGTCAGCTATTCAATATATGCCGAGCGTAGCTACCCAGTCACATATCATCATCATATAGGGGGTCCAGCGCATATAGGATAGGCTGGATTGAAGCAAATGTTATCCATTGAAGGTCACTAAATATTCCGATCGGGTTCACAGATATTACCTTAGTGTATCAACACCATGGTTACCAATCCTAGTTAATGGCGTCTTTATTCTTTCTATGCTCTCATTTAGTTGATTTACTCTATTTGCGCCATCCACATTTAGCTTTGGAATGGTTTCTTTCAGCTTCTTATCGGCCTATTCTAGATTCACTCTTCACGTTCCTCACTAGGAAGCAGTCGGTATTGCCTCGGTACTCCTTGTGTCCCTACCCAACGCAATTCACCATATATGCAAACAATATTACTCAATCACTCGGTCAAGCCCCGCTGCGGGATATCTGGTCTCGGGGCGATTCACAACAAAAATCACCTTTTAATGTTATTGTTTTTTCTTTGACGCTACGCTTTATTATGATTCTCTGATTTCCTTAGATTCAATTCTTTCCTTTCTATTTTCTGGGTTCCTTTAATCTTTCCCTTTTTATCGTTTAACAATACTCCTTTTAATTTCCTCAATTACTGTTTTCTTACCCTTTCCCTTCAAACCTAACCTCGACCTCTTCCGTGCCTAACTGGGGCAAATTGTCGATTATTTTGAATTTCGAATGCTTTTATACTAAAATAATCAATTTGATTAATTGGTTTTTGACCGGATTGCCTCTATCTGACAATGGTTTTGCAACCCTTTCCTCGAAAGTTGTTTGAACTATATAGTGATTAATTACCTCCGTTTGTTTATCCTTCGCAGTAGCCCTAAACTTTGTTTGTCTCCCTGACAATGGTCTTCCGAGATTCTCATTTTGTTTATTTTCCATGTTAATCGAGCTCGGGTTTCCTATTAGCCAATTAACTAATAAATTAACAATTTTCTGTTTTAACACATTCGAATGTTTTTCAACCCTTTCTAAACATTTTCTGATGAATTCCTTATCACCATCTTATTGACCATTACCTAATCTATACCTGTCCCGTTTATCTGATTCAATTTCGATAAATTTACAATTTATTGATTTTTTCAGATTTGCGCATTTCCTACAACAGTTTCCATCCTAATTTCCTTTGCCATCAATTCTGTGCATGAGCGCAATTTNGAGTGTATATTTTCTCTTCCCTACGTACGCCAACACTACTACTACTACTACTACTAGGGATATTATTTATATTATCTTCTTCCCCACTATCATTCTTAATTTTACTATTTTTGGGTCAAGCCCTAAATGTAGCAAAATATTTTGATTTAATATTCTTTTCTTGTTTTAATCAATAAAAAATTAAGTAATCAAAATTAAAGAGTCTGCTCTGACAACCCCATTTAACAGCGAAACCGCAATAAGAATACTTAAAACCATTATAAACGCAAAAAATAAAACAAAATTAAAAATAAATAAAACATGAATAATAAAATTAGAAAAGCAAGCAGTTGCACAAGAAACATATTTTAAAAGGCATAAAATTACAAAATAAATCGCCGATAAAAGACACATAACAGCATGAAAAACTATCCTTATTTATAGGATAAGGATGGTGTGTAAAGGCAATCAATCAGGAATGAAAAGAAAAAGAAAGAATTTAAGTTAAAATCAATAAATTAAAATAAATAAACCAATCATAATGATTAGAATTTAAAAGTTAAAAACGATCATTAAAACTGATCAACAGCACACTAGATCAATCCTAATTGGTCAAACGAATTTACAAGAGTAATATTTGTATAATATTCGTGGTTCTTCCTCGTAGCCATTAATCCATTTATACAATATTTAGTCTATTTTATTTCTGTAAATCCAAATCTTGATATTTCAACTTTCAATTTATGTTTTCAGATATACAGTGAGCAAAAAAAATATGGAAACATGAGATAGAAATTTGTTTCTTTTTAACCATTTTGTTCTACTAATGCTTATGATCCTCTCCTTTTATATATCACAGTTTTATGCGGGCTTTCAAATGGTACTATTTGTGAAATAATATGATGCTTAAGACTGTTTTATTGCTATTTTGTAAACATACTAAATTTCGAATCAAAAAAGTATGGAAACATTTTACATTTCTATGATTTTGTTTAAATGCATCAATTATACACGTGTTTCTGAAATGTTTTACGACATTGATCATTTAATTTTTATTCCGAACGAACCTTCGCTACAACTCAGCAGTCTCATAACTGCAAGAAAGTATTTTTCAGGCAATATTCGAGAAAGACTGGTGGACCTTTATATTAATGGTGGAAAGAAGAAAATTGACATGGCGAAGTTATCAATAAATATCAAACTGTGGAAGTGATCAAGATACAAAATATTGTGGAAAAACTTGCAAAACAGGCGAACTCATGGAACGAACTATAGTGAAAGAGGCCAAGAAAACCTAATTCATAACTGCCAAAGCCATTCAAGACAACTTTAACCTCTAGCACTTATTATTAGGGGTTTTTAAAGTTATCGGTAATGTTTTCACTAGCCGGGGTTGAACTGAGTAATATTATTAAATATTTTATTAATAGTGATTTTAGGCTTTTTATTATAGTTATTTCTTATTTCGTAAATTAGTTCAATCTTTTTGATATTGTTTCTGATATTAATTATCAAATTAGGATTTGGGAATTTATTTGGGAAAAGAGAAGTATGTATATTAGATATTTCATTTAAGCCACTAGTTGGGGTTATGCCATTGTTATTTATCTGTGTACAGTGATTAGATAGGAAATTGTATATTTACTAATGTTGTCGTCAGGTAGTCTGTCATTTATCACTTTACCTATGATTTCTCTTAGTTGTGATTTTATTAGATTGGTAATGCAATCACTTCTCTATTATTATTAAGACAAAGTGCCAAATGGAGAATATAGAAACTTGACTCTTGTATGCTGCAAGTTGGATATTGTAATTCAGTTATTGTTATAGTGTTTGGTGAAATTATGTTTTGTAAGTTTAATATTGTGATTAATATGCTGTCGGCTATTAGCTTATGTTTGTACGTACTGTGTCCACATGCTGGGTCAATAAAGATAGCTATTTTTTCATTTTGTTAAGATAAAAAGTGACCATGTATTGCCTTCTATTTTAAGGGGAAAAAAGATTTCATTCCATTCAGGGTATTTGTGAAATGGAAATGTTTCAAAAAAGGTTTTAAAGTTTTTCCTAATAAGAGCAATGACTATGAAATTATCTATAATAATGGTTGTATTTCGTCCGTGATCAAGCTATCACAACAATGATCCAGGCGATGAATCTTCTAGCTTCTTTCTCTCATCTGAAAGGGAGNCCCCCCCCCCCCCCCCGGGTAAATCCCTGCGGGATTCTCATTTTTAACCAAGCAAAATGACAGAGATTTTTTGCATGTGTAAATTTGTCTGATAAATAATCGGAAATTTTGTTTCAAATATAAAGCGTCAACGTCTTACTCTGATAGTCCTTTTGGTAATAGCCCATTTTCTCACATTACCTCAAAAAAACTGCAAATTCACTTAACTTTCTACGTGCTTTTATTCAACATTTAATTACAGTAAAATATATTAAAGAACTGGTAGCACTAAATGCTGTCAAACATGTTGAGAACATATCATCAACAGAGTGGGAATAACACTAACAAACCCTCATAACTTGCAGAGAGAGTACATTGATGTTTCGCTAACGGGATCATCACGGATAATTCGCGATAGGCAGTTCTTTTCGTCTGCATGTCTGTGGCCACTGGTTAGCCAACTTTGCACATAAGCAGAGGGCTTCCATAATCTTAATGGGGGACCCACAAGGCGAATCATCATTAGTGCAGAAGCACGCGATATGGATAAGCTTGAGCGGCAGTCAGTAACAATTAGATTCATGGCACTGAACCCACGTTCACACTCGGCAGTTGATACAGGAATGCATTCTATTGTACGGAGAAGTGGCAGCAGTTGTTCTGAAATGCGCTTGCCACCATTTTCAATAAATTCCCGCATCCCCTGGAGAGAGCTAGCAGTGTCGATTTTGAATCGGGTGCAAAGCGCCCGGATACTGTCATCACCGTATAAAATATCCATTGAATCCGGCCAGAAGGATGGGTATAACACTTTAAGGTGATTGTAAAGCAGCGTGTTCGTAGAATGTGCGGATGTTACGTTGCTGGAATGATGTGTTGGGAGAAGTCGCGATTCCAGATTGTCTCGTAAGGCTTGGAAAAACCGATTAGCATTAATGAGTACATCGCATTTGCTGCCCTCGTGCAGGGTAATTCCTTTGAACGCTGGTTTTTCAGAGATTTCACACAAATGCTCTCCTCTTCCTTTTTTTAGGGACTCTAGGACAAGCAGCTCACGGTTGATGAGTTTGTGTGCCTCTGGAATGCTCATGTCCCGGCGCTGTAGAGAAAGTGAAAGGTCTGCTAGCTCTTGTAAGCCATCGTACATCACAGCTAAATTGTGCACAAAAGTGAAAGTAGATAACCGTAGAGAAAGGCCAATGTAGGTAGCCTGCTCTCGTTTATCTCTGGATGGATCTATGGCAGCCTGTTGAAAGTGATAATAGAGAGCTGGATAATTTTCCCATACTGCTTTCATTGTCCGCACGCTTGATGCCACCCAACGTGTACTTAATATTCGTCCAATCGAAAGCAGTTGCTGTCCAAGTGAATTTGCTACATCGTGCAATTCCCGTTGATTTTTAGGTGAGGCATGATACAAACTGTACAGTTTATCCATAAAACAACGGAAATTGTTTACTTCACAAACCTCTTCTACAGTATCTCCGACTCCCAATTCTAAACGGTGTGCCGCACAGTGCCAGATAACAACGTGGGAGAATTTCCTCACAATAAGTGCACCAACTCCAGCGCGACGTCCCAACATAACTGAAGCGCCATCACAGCAAAAGCCAATCCAATTTTCAGTGAGATAAGCTTCACCAATACCGTGCTTCTCCAAAGAAACTAGAAGATCTTGAAATATAACTTGGGATGTCGTTCCATTCAATTCAATTAAATCCAGGAAGACAGTATTGACCTCATGGTGCAAGACGCAGCGAATGTAAATTATCAACGTAGCTTTTTGGCTAAGTGAGGTCGATTCATCAATGAGGATAGATATCTTGGCATTCTGACTAATGATTTCCTCCAACATCCTTTTACGCATCTCTTTTGCAATGTGGTCAATTATATTGGCGCATGCATGATCGCTGTGGAGAATCCTTCCCATGTCTATTCCATTGAGCCGTTGCAAGTCGATTTCCATCTCCATGTCCGAAAAAGGCCTGTTTAACTTGGCCTGTTTATATGCCGTTCGGAAAACTCTTTCAGTAGATGCCTCATAAGCTTTACAATGAATAGTTGCCAGATTTTCCATAATCGCAGATTTCTGAGTATTCAATATCATACATGCTGTCTTATGTGCTGAGCTATTCAAGTGATCAAGCATCTTTTTGCGGAGAGACTGTTGCTGCTTTGCAAGAGTGTCACCATAGTGTGTAACATTTGCCGACATCCATTCCTGTGACATTTTGACGCCACGACTTTTATGCGGACCAAGCAATTTCACCTTGTGACACGTGGAACATCCTAAATTCTTAGCAGAAACAATCAGCCAATCATATTTGCTTTTGTATTTCAGCCAGGTTTCCACTGTCCAACAATCAGGTATAGATGGAGAATCACGTTGCACTGTCTCAGAGTCATTGGGGATAATGGTGATTGACGATGACACACTAGAAGTAGATGGAGAATCACGTTGCACTGTCTCAGAGTCATTGGGGATAATGGTGATTGACGATGACACACTAGAAGTAGATGGAGAATCACGTTGCACTGTCTCAGAGTCATTGGGGATAATGGTGATTGACGATGACACACTAGAAGTAGATGGAGAAATCACTTCGTTGCATTTTCAGAGCCTTCGGCTTAAAAAAATCATCAATCCGTTTCACTCGTTTAAGAGACATGAGTAACTCAGACAAAAGGCTCACAAGCAATAGTGTCAATAGAGAATGTGAGTGGACAGTCCAAATGTGTGAGATAAGAATAGAGGGATAGAAAGAGCTAGACTATGTGGTCGTGATTATGAGTTGCTATTAATTTAATTGGTCCATTTCATAGACACAAAATACGTAATAACACACCCTTTGTGTAAGCTACGCAGTGCCCGTGACAAGAAACTCATGCCTACACTTTCACACACACACCTTTAATACATCAAAACTCATACTATATACAGTGGATAAGAAGTACGATAAAGGCATTGAAGCGGTCCTATCTCTTACATATTGTGATTGTCAATATGTGCATGTGTATGTATATCTGCGTAACACATATATGTTTTCTTATCACGTTAATTATAACAGCTCTCTGCATGTGAAATCATGCACACATTATATATAGAGGGGGTCGCAGTATAAATAACTCAACAAACAACTTGCTGGTTTAACTAAAATAAATAAGAGAATATACCTACCTATCCATTACTGCTGCTTGGGAAATTCTTAATTGAATAGAGAATAGAGAATAAAGAATATATATATACATACATATATGGATGTACTATGTGTGACTTTAATTGCAGTATTTGTGTGCCTATAAAATGAAATAAGTACCGGGATAAACCTATAGATTATATGAAATGAAGTGCAGGGATGCAATTCCGCCTACATAATCAATGCCGGGATAATATCCCGGCTATCCCGCCTCACTTCGAGCACTGATCCAGGCGATGAATCTTCTATCTTCTTTCTCTCATCTGAAAGGGAGTGAACCAGGATCCTTCCAGACGGTCGATTTTTTCTCTCAATAGCCGGATCTCCTCCCTCAGGGCTGAATTTTGAGATTTTTTGTCAGCACATGAGAAGATTTCGATTGACTGTGCATGGAATTCTATAATTAATACAACACGGAATTTAATTAAATTGGTTAATTTCCACGAAAAATATCAATATTTATTGAGAGGACTGAATCAATAAGTAGAAATGGTCGGGTCGAGATTACGGGAAGGGAATGAAGATTACGAAGAATCGCCGAGTTCGGTGATAATGACGGGAAAATTTATACTCTTACTGTTTACTTTAAAGGTCACACTAGTAATAATAAGTAATACACGGGAAACGTCTTTCCCCACTAAAGGGTATACGGTCACGAGGTAGGTTTGCCCCAACTCCCGATAAAGATTACCATCCGTGTTAAATTAGTTCAATCAACGAAGATTGTTGCAACCCCATTAGTAAACGTAATAACGCGAGATCTTTTATGATGCCTACCTATGTTAATTTTAAAGTTGTTTACGATCAACATAATTAAAAAATAAAACTAACATAATGAAATAAAAATTAATTAACAAACGTGCATTAGGGCAAATATTATCTGAATCGTATCAAATTCCTTAAAATATTCAGCACTTTCAGTTCTCATACAAATATTTTGACTTCCAAAAGTGCTGACTTAAGGATTGCAATGAGAGTCTGCACTGCCAAACGTCAAGGTTACATTAATAAATAAAAGTCCCCATTCATATGTATATGTTATTTAAATATTATATTATTACTTAATTATTTAATTAATTTATTATATTTAATTGATTTCAAACTAGAAAAAAATTTAATTAATTGAAATTTATTTTATTATTAAGTATCTCTCAAAACAGATGAGAAATAATAAATAATTTTCATTCGACAATAAAATTTACGTTTGTTTATATTGATCAAATTAATCATAATTTTCACCTAATTGTTCGATCATTAATTAAATTGAAAATTTTTTCCTATTTTATTGCGAATTTATCAAAATGAGTTTCAAGTTTGATGTTGTGAGTTTCTTAGGAAATATTTTTACGATTTTTCGCATTTTGCAAATTGTATGTAATATAAATCTGGATCAATAAATAATATGATCTCTATATTCAGATCTGCTGTTCAGTTGTCATTTCATGCATCCTTGACAATCCAACTGCATTACAAATCAATTGCATCTTCCTATTGAATAATAGCAGCTGCTCACTTGGTCATGCTGTCAGTTGGATTAATATCATTTTTGCTGTTGTTTTCCTCCTCATTGAAGCTTTCCTATACAAGTTTGGAAAGACATCCCTCATAATCATCTCGTTGGCTGATTTGATCATTAGTGGTAAACAGATTGAATTTAGATGCATCATTGGCACCATCCTATGCCCTCCTGGGCCCCTTATGCCCCTAAGTAGATGGATTGGGCACCGCTAGAACAGGACTCCGCTGGCACAGTACCCCCCCCCCCCACCCCCCCCCCGGGTGGAGAAAAAAAAAAATTTTCTAAGTCTAAAAGTACATTTTTTTTTCAAGGTCATTTGTAGAACAAAGACATATGACTCATCAAGGTCATTGAAACAAAGACCATGACTCATCGGATGACTCATAAAATTTTCAAGGTCATTTGTAGAACAAAGACCATGACTCATTCAAGGTCATATGACTCATTAAAGGTCATTTAAACAAAGACCATGACTCATTCAAGGTCATTCTCAAGGTCGTATGACTCATTCAAGGTCATTTTCAAGGTCGTATGACTCATAAAATTTTCAAGGTCATTTGTAGAACAAAGACATTTATTTTCAAGGTCATCTGTAGAACAAAGACATTTATTTTCAAGGTCATCTGTAGAACAAAGACATTTATTTTTTCAAGGTCATTTGTAGAACAAAGACATTTATTTTCAAGGTCATATTATTATTTTTCAAAAATATTATTATTTTTATTATTATTTTTCAAAATATTATTAACTGTGCCAGCGGAGTCCTACTTTTCGGGGCGCCAGAACTTTTTGAGTTTTCAAAATTAATTAACAATTGATACATCATTTTGAAGCCCAGACGGAGATCTATCTTTTGAGCCATAGAAATAATTTTTATCATTAGTAGTATAAAAGTTATTAACATTTTCCCGAGACCATTTTTCAAGGTCATTTGACTATTTTATTATTATTTTTCAAAATATTATTATTTTCAAGGTCATATTATTATTTTTCAAAATATTATTATTTTCAAGGTCATATTATTATTTTTCAAAATATTATTATTTTCAAGGTCATCTGTAGAACAAAGACATTTATTTTTTTTTCAAGGTCATATTATTATTTTTTCAAAATATTATTATTTTCAAGGTCATCTGTAGAACAAAGACATTTATTTTTTTTTTCAAGGTCATATTATTATTTTTTCAAAATATTATTATTTTCAAGGTCATTTGTAGAACAAAGACATTTATTTTCAAGGTCATATTATTATTTTTTCAAATATTATTATTTTCAAGGTCATTTGTAGAACAAAGACATTTATTTTCAAGGTCATATTATTATTTTTCAAAATATTATTATTTTCAAGGTCATTTGTAGAACAAAGACATTAATTTTTTCAAGGTCATATTATTATTTTTTCAAAATATTATTATTTTCAAGGTCATTTGTAGAACAAAGACATTTATTTTCAAGGTCATATTATTATTTTTTCAAAATATTTTTTTTCTCAAGGTCATCTGTAGAACAAAGACATTTATTTTCAAGGTCATCTGTAGAACAAAGACATTTATTTTTTCAAGGTCATATTATTATTTTTTTAAAAATATTATTATTTTCAAGGTCATTTGTAGAACAAAGACAATTATTTTCAAGGTCATTTGTAGAACAAAGACATTTATTTTCAAGGTCATATTATTATTTTTAAATTTTTAAAGGTTCCCGCCAACGAAAATTATTCATCGATAGCTCATTTTAAAGCTCAATCCAAAACCTTTCGAATGAGCTGTATATCTCATTATTATTATTATTATTATTATTATTATTATTATTATTATTATTATTATTACAAAGTTTTAACAAAGTTTTAGAGAATAAATAAAATATCCATCAACTTGGCGGTATTTGGACAAACAATTATTTTTCAAATTATTATTATTTTCAAGTTCATATTATTATTTTTCAAAATATTATTATTTTCAAGGTCATATTATTATTTTTCAAAATATTATTATTTTCAAGGTCATATTATTATTTTATTTTTGTTTTAATTATCGATTACGTAATAATAATAATTTTGTTTAAATCGTTGATTATATAATAATATTTTTATTTTGTTTTAATTATCGATTACTTAATAATTTCATTTTGTTTAAATCGTTGATTATATTATTTTTTTGTTTTAATTATCAATTACATAATAATTTCATTTTGTTTAAATCGTTGATTATATTATTTTTTGTTTTAATTATCAATTACATAATAATTTCATTTTTTTTAAAATCGTTATTATATTATTTTTTTTTGTTTTAATTATCGATTACGTTTGTTTAAATTATCGATTATATAATTATTTAATTTATCATTATTATTGGGAAAGATATTAACGCCCGCGCGGAAGATGTTATTTTCAAAATTATTTTTATTATTTTCAAAATTTTAATCAATATTATTATTATTATTATTATGATTATGATTATTATTGCAAATATTCATAAAACTTAATTTCTACGTCAATTTCATCATTCGCATGAATATTTTAATAATTTTCATCATTTTCATAAATTTCTACATTTTTAATATTTTCACGATTTTCAACATTTTCATGATTTTCAACATTTTCACGATTTTCAGCATTTTCAAAGAATTATTTTCATAGAATTATTATTTTTATTATTATTTTTATTATTATTTGGAAAGTTCTAATTATTATTTTAATTTAGAAGTTTCATTATTATTATATACTTAAATATTTATAAAACTTAATTTCTACGCCAATTACATGATTTTCAACATTTTCATCATTTGCATGATTATTTTTTTTCACGATTTTCAACATTTTCATGATTTTCAACATTTTCACGATTTTCAGCGTTTTCATGATTATTTCAGGAACATTTTCATCAAATATTTTTCAAAGTATTATTTTCAAAGAATTATTTTCATAGAATTATTATTTTTATTATTATTTTTATTATTATTTGGAAAGTTCTAATTATTATTTTAATTTAGAAGTTTCATTATTATTATATACTTAAATATTTATAAACTTAATTTCTACGCCAATTACATGATTTTCAACATTTTCATCATTTGCATGATTATTTTAATAATTTTCTACATTTTCATGATTATTTCAGGATTTTTTCATCGAATATTTTTCAAAGTATTATTTTCAAATTATTTTCAAAGTTTTTATCAATATTATTATTATTATTATTTGCGAAGTTCTTATTATTTTATTTTCGATGTCTTATTATTATTTACTTAAATATTCATAAAACTTAATTTCTGCATCAATTTACGATTTTCAATATTTGATGATTATTTTCAGGAACATTTTCATAATTTTTAACGTTTTCATCATTTTCAATATTTTCATCATTTTCATTATTTTCAATATTTTCACGATTTTCAACATTTTCAGGAACATTTTCATCGTTTTCTATATTTTCATGATTTTTAACATTTTCATAATTTTCACGATTTTCAATATTTTCATCATTATTTTCTTCAAAATTCTTAGTTTATTTATAAAATATTATTATTAACATTTTCAAAATTATTTTCAAATTTCTTATTATTTATTTTCAAAGTATATTATTATTATTATTATTATTATTATTATTATTATTATTATTATTATATATATACTCCTAGTCTATCCGACAAAATATTTTCTCCCCCTATGGGTAATGCTCAAAAGGGTATTGCTCACGCTCAACAACTCACAAGGGTACTAGTCATGCTTATTATTATTGTTATACAATATGATGTTACTTAAACATTTGAAGGTTCAACCATGGTTACAATTTCTACATTTTGAAAACTCTAATTTGATTGGCTATCTCAATTTTTATAAATGTAAAAACAAAAGTAATTTAGTTATTAAGAAATTTATTTATTACTGATGATTTCTACAAGTAAAACTGTTGAATATGAATGTGTAAATCACAAAACACATTTGGTAACTTTATTATTTTGTCAATATTTTTTATATATGTCATTTATAGCAAGGACATCCTACTAGAAATAAGGAAAAATTAAATCCAACCTATTCCGAAGATAAGCGTTCATTGAAATTTTTCAACAACACAGTTGAAGATTTTATAAATAATCATGATACTTACAATGATAAGCAAATCATAAATATTTTAAAGATTTTCAAACATTCCTCTATTCAGTATTTGAGTGATTTATTTAATTATGATAAATGCATTTTGAAGTTATCTAGTTATTTAATGTATTTAGAAAAAACAGTGGTAAACAACGATTCACTGAATGAATACTTTTGGAGTTGCATGTATTTAAGGTTGAAACTGGGATATAGTAGATTGATTTATGAATGGATAGCAAAAGCCGACTTGATTGAAAATAAGCTAACGGAAAAACTGAACGATGTTAAGAAAAGGTATTTAACATGTTCAATTTGTAAAGAAAATCAAGTTTCGGTTTTGTATTTACCGTGTGGTCACGTAATTGTTTGTTCTAAGTGTCACGAGAAGAATTTTCACAATTGTCAAGCCTGTTCAACACTGATTAATGAATATCATACTATATACATGTAAGTTCTCAATACAAATCAATACAATATCAAAGTCAAATGAATTATTAACATACATAATGACGGTACTATAATGTAGGAAATTTTCAAACATTGAATAATATGAAATCATCTTGGTAATTAATTATATTGGGCGCAACTACCAAATGTTGATGATATGATGAAGGGAATGGTATTTATAATATTATTTTTAGATTATTCAGAATGAAATAAACCCATGAGTTCATCAAAATGGAAAAAAAAAAATCTTCGCAAGAACCATGAAGATGCTGGAAGTATTGGTTATTATTTTTTCGGAAATAAATATTTTAATTTGTTTTTATAAATTTATTGTTTTACTTTAAATCTTTTTGATTAAAACATATTCATTTTGTTTTAATAATTGTATTAATTTTTTATATAGTGTTATTTATATATATGGAAATTTACAATTATATATACAATTATATTTACAATTATTATAAATCATAATGATGCTTTTCTTCTGTCCATTGATTCTCCTCTGATATTACTGCCATAATCATCTTCGACAAAATGTAAAGATAATATTTCTAGTGTCTTTGTTAATCATGCCCATTTATTGCAAAGTCTTTGTTAATTATGCACTTGTATTGCAAATTTATTAGTCATACAATTATATTATTTTTCATGCCCCGACATAATATTATTATTTTTTATTATTATGATTATTTAACAATACCATATAGCAAATTTTTAGGCAATTTAGTGAAAGGTTATTTTAAATATAGCAATTTCTTAAGTAAAATATTTCCAGATAAATTTTAAAATTTAGTTAGAAATCCATGTTTTGGTTGTACCATTTAATTAAAATATTCTTGGATTCATAACAATTTTTATATAGTTGATACATATACCAATTATTTAGCTAGAAACATAACAGAATTCTTAGGTAATATAGTATTTTTGTGTATTTTTTAGTTAATTTATAAATATTATCTGACATTTTGATGTATCAATGCAATATACAACAAATTAATCAATAAAAACCATAGCATATTGTAAGTTTTTATATATATAGTCTGAATTTATCCGAAAAAATATTCTGTCCCCCTATGTGTATTTGTCGTAAGGGTACTGGTCACATTCAACATGTTGCAAGGGTATATTAATTAATGCATATGTATATTAGTTAAAAATTCTTAGGTAATTTAGTGAGAAATGGATGATCATAGATATCAGAAATTCGTGAATAATTTGAATATAACTTACCGAATTCTTATTTCGAGCGACTAATTTATTGGTTAACTTTGTCATGTTTAGTAATTTAAAATAATATTTAGCAAAAAGTAAGATATGAATATTTAGTATTTCATAGGTAATTTATTCATCTAATGTTCATTACAATAGTTAATATAACTTCGTGAGAAATGCATGGTTATTAATATATTCATTGATAATTTTGGTAGAAAGTCTTCATCATTTGGAGTAAATTTCAATCTTTGTTTGAGGCAAAAGGAGTCATAATAGAAACATTTGGTTATCATTTAACCAATTAAGGTGCTTATTATTATATAGGGTTACAATTGTTTTCTAATTTAATGATCATTGGGTGTAATATATCTTTGTGAGAAATACATGGTTAACATTTTTAAATAGGGATTTTGAGTAACCTTTTACCAAAACAGGGATATTTTGTGCGATCAATTTATGAATATTGGTTGATTTTCTCTTTTTTAGTCATTTAAAATAATATTTAACAAAGGTAATTTAGCAAAATATCATTGAAAGATTTATCCATCCGATAACAATATTCCTTCAATAGATTTTACCCTTTATTCAACCGATTTATTTTCTAGAAATCTAATTAAAATCATAAAATATTTTCAATAAAGATCAATTTTCTTTAGCTGTTGTCGAATTCCAACTTTTAAGTCAATATTTCTCAAGTTTTGTCACAGATATCCCCACAATGAATAAAATAACTTCTTAAATAAAATAATTTAAAGCAATAACCTTTGATACCAATCCCAATTAATTCTAAAGATTTCAAATATTTCATTGTCAAAACCAAGTAAATTGATCATTAACCCTAAACGACTTAATAAAACAGTGGATAATTAATAAAAACTGGTTCTAAAACATAAATCTAAATTACTGTGCCATAACATTCATCACAACCTAATAAACCTCTAAAACGATATAAATTCACCGGAACTATTATTAATTCATAGCTAAATACTGAATATATCCCTTTGATATTTTACCAATAAGAACATTGTCGATTTAAATAGAGATTTCAAACATTTCCGCCTTAACCGATCCCTCACTAAATATTTCTACCCCTTTAAATGCCACCTTTAAAAATCATATATCTTAACTGAACCTTCACTAAATCCAACCGACTTTAATATATCAATTCTCTTAAAATCCATAGAAAATTCTTCAAAATATGAATTTTATTTAATTGTTACAGACATCCTCCCATTGAAATAATTTAGTATCTAAATTCATGTAGTAAGAGCCCACTAAAAGATCAAAATTCACTAAAATCAATATTTTCTACAAATATTTCACCACATTTACCATCAAATACCTAACTAGAGATGAAATATATTGATCATAATTCTTCATCGATTCAGCCAATTATATAGCAATTATATCTTTCAAAATCATAAATTTCACTATATTTTACAATAATTTTCAAGTAGATTTCAAATATATCATCATGATAAAATTAGCTAGTTTCAACTTTAGATTTTCAATATTTAAAAGTTCATCAATATTCGTAGAAAATATATGAAAAAATTATTTAGTCAATATCATTACAAAGTCAACATAAAAATTAAATAATAATCACTTGATTATTGTAAAAACTCTAATTATTAACCTAACTGTCATTAAAAATAATTTTTATTTAAAATTAAATTTAAAAACAAGTCAATAAAATATAGCAAATTATCAAGAAATTAATTAAATTTGTCTTAGAATTAACATTAAAACCTTAAATCTTTAAATATTCTTTCAATTACTCACAAAAGGGTTAGTAATAATGTTAGTAAAATCCCACTTACTCTAAAAAATACCAATGAAATTAATGCTAAATAATAACCAAAAATTTGCCTCATTAAAACACACCAGTACCTTTACGACCAGTACCCTTACGAGCAGTACCAATTGTGAACAGTACCCATAGAGGGAGAAAATATCTTGTCGGATAAACTCAGAGTATATATAATAAAACGAATTAACAATAACTCCATCAAATTGAATCAGTCAAATTAACACAAATTTTGATAAAAAATCTTATTCTAAAATGGTAAGAAGCGTAAAGTCGAAAGATAATTTTAATAACACCGAGATAAATTAACAATATTATTCTCAGATGGTAAGAATCTTCATTAAAGTTAGGAAATTATAAGAACTAACAATTGCTATAAAGTATTTAATCGAATTTAGTTTTGTTGTTTTATATCTTTCGGTTATATTTGAGTAAGTTTTCGTGTGATACATCTTGCTAGTATTTTGTTTTATTTTCAATTCGGTTATTTTATTTTGGGTCTATTATCCCTCTATTATCATTGTTTACTTGGTGTTTTATTTAAGTAAATTTAATGCTGGGTATGCATGTTGTATACTGACACACTTTGTCCTCTTTTTAACTTTGAGGGCTTATTTTGATTAAAAAGAGTAATGTATCTTAAATTACCTTTTAGAATATTTGTTTTTGAAAATGAAATATTTAGTGTAAAATAGTAAATTTAATAATAAATTGCTATTATAACTATATTAAAGGACTTAATCAAAATTTAAAATATGAATTTATCATAATTACTCTGTCAAATACCCTTCACGGTTTCTTATGTAATAAAATAATCATTTGGGGATTAAATACTTTATTAAATAAAAGTTTATCACATTATTAATATATTTTAATTCGTTAGTAACTCATATAATACAAATAATTTTATTTATATATCCTCATTACTTATTGCCGCCGATTCTCGATTTCCCACTTATTATTATCACTTATATCCTCCCGGCAAATATTTCTTTTAAAATTGTTTTTTAAATATTTTTTATTAAAGTGAACATTTTTATGAATTTTTATGAAATTTATGAATTTTATGAAATAATTTTAAATAATATTAATATATATCCATACCACTTCTCAGTATATTTTCATCGACCTTCCATAATCCAATAATGAATAATTCTAACACTTATTTTAAACCTTTTGAAATTTATTATTAATTTATCACAGAATAATAAATAATTTCCTAACTTTAATGAAGATTCTTACCATCTGAGAATAATATTGTTAATTTATCTCGGTGTTATTAAAATTATCTTTCGACTTTACGCTTCTTACCATTTTAGAATAAGATTTTTTATCAAAATTTGTGTTAATTTGACTGATTCAATTTGATGGAGTTATTGTTAATTCGTTTTATTATATATACTCTGAGTTTATCCGACAAGATATTTTCTCCCTCTATGGGTACTGTTCACAATTGGTACTGCTCGTAAGGGTACTGGTCGTAAAGGTACTGGTGTGTTTTAATGAGGCAAATTTTTGGTTATTATTTAGCATTAATTTCATTGGTATTTTTTAGAGTAAGTGGGATTTTACTAACATTATTACTAACCCTTTTGTGAGTAATTGAAAGAATATTTAAAGATTTAAGGTTTTAATGTTAATTCTAAGACAAATTTAATTAATTTCTTGATAATTTGCTATATTTTATTGACTTGTTTTTAAATTTAATTTTAAATAAAAATTATTTTTAATGACAGTTAGGTTAATAATTAGAGTTTTTACAATAATCAAGTGATTATTATTTAATTTTTATGTTGACTTTGTAATGATATTGACTAAATAATTTTTTCATATATTTTCTACGAATATTGATGAACTTTTAAATATTGAAAATCTAAAGTTGAAACTAGCTAATTTTATCATGATGATATATTTGAAATCTACTTGAAAATTATTGTAAAATATAGTGAAATTTATGATTTTGAAAGATATAATTGCTATATAATTGGCTGAATCGATGAAGAATTATGATCAATATATTTCATCTCTAGTTAGGTATTTGATGGTAAATGTGGTGAAATATTTGTAGAAAATATTGATTTTAGTGAATTTTGATCTTTTAGTGGGCTCTTACTACATGAATTTAGATACTAAATTATTTCAATGGGAGGATGTCTGTAACAATTAAATAAAATTCATATTTTGAAGAATTTTCTATGGATTTTAAGAGAATTGATATATTAAAGTCGGTTGGATTTAGTGAAGGTTCAGTTAAGATATATGATTTTTAAAGGTGGCATTTAAAGGGGTAGAAATATTTAGTGAGGGATCGGTTAAGGCGGAAATGTTTGAAATCTCTATTTAAATCGACAATGTTCTTATTGGTAAAATATCAAAGGGATATATTCAGTATTTAGCTATGAATTAATAATAGTTCCGGTGAATTTATATCGTTTTAGAGGTTTATTAGGTTGTGATGAATGTTATGGCACAGTAATTTAGATTTATGTTTTAGAACCAGTTTTTATTAATTATCCACTGTTTTATTAAGTCGTTTAGGGTTAATGATCAATTTACTTGGTTTTGACAATGAAATATTTGAAATCTTTAGAATTAATTGGGATTGGTATCAAAGGTTATTGCTTTAAATTATTTTATTTAAGAAGTTATTTTATTCATTGTGGGGATATCTGTGACAAAACTTGAGAAATATTGACTTAAAAGTTGGAATTCGACAACAGCTAAAGAAAATTGATCTTTATTGAAAATATTTTATGATTTTAATTAGATTTCTAGAAAATAAATCGGTTGAATAAAGGGTAAAATCTATTGAAGGAATATTGTTATCGGATGGATAAATCTTTCAATGATATTTTGCTAAATTACCTTTGTTAAATATTATTTTAAATGACTAAAAAAGAGAAAATCAACCAATATTCATAAATTGATCGCACAAAATATCCCTGTTTTGGTAAAAGGTTACTCAAAATCCCTATTTAAAAATGTTAACCATGTATTTCTCACAAAGATATATTACACCCAATGATCATTAAATTAGAAAACAATTGTAACCCTATATAATAATAAGCACCTTAATTGGTTAAATGATAACCAAATGTTTCTATTATGACTCCTTTTGCCTCAAACAAAGATTGAAATTTACTCCAAATGATGAAGACTTTCTACCAAAATTATCAATGAATATATTAATAACCATGCATTTCTCACGAAGTTATATTAACTATTGTAATGAACATTAGATGAATAAATTACCTATGAAATACTAAATATTCATATCTTACTTTTTGCTAAATATTATTTTAAATTACTAAACATGACAAAGTTAACCAATAAATTAGTCGCTCGAAATAAGAATTCGGTAAGTTATATTCAAATTATTCACGAATTTCTGATATCTATGATCATCCATTTCTCACTAAATTACCTAAGAATTTTTAACTAATATACATATGCATTAATTAATATACCCTTGCAACATGTTGAATGTGACCAGTACCCTTACGACAAATACACATAGGGGGACAGAATATTTTTTCGGATAAATTCAGACTATATATATAAAAACTTACAATATGCTATGGTTTTTATTGATTAATTTGTTGTATATTGCATTGATACATCAAAATGTCAGATAATATTTATAAATTAACTAAAAAATACACAAAAATACTATATTACCTAAGAATTCTGTTATTTTTCTAGCTAAATAATTGGTATATGTATCAACTATATAAAAATTGTTATGAATCCAAGAATATTTTAATTAAATGGTACAACCAAAACATGGATTTCTAACTAAATTTTAAATTTATCTGGAAATATTTTACTTAAGAAATTGCTATATTTAAAATAACCTTTCACTAAATTGCCTAAAAATTTGCTATATGATATTGTTAAATAATCATAATAATAAAAAATAATAATATTATGTCGGGGCATGAAAAATAATATAATTGTATGACTAATAAATTTGCAATACAAGTGCATAATTAACAAAGACTTTGCAATAAATGGGCATGATTAACAAAGACACTAGAAATATTATCTTTACATTTTGTCGAAGATGATTATGGCAGTAATATCAGAGGAGAATCAATGGACAGAAGAAAAGCATCATTATGATTTATAATAATTGTAAATATAATTGTATATATAATTGTAAATTTCCATATATATAAATAACACTATATAAAAAATTAATACAATTATTAAAACAAAATGAATATGTTTTAATCAAAAAGATTTAAAGTAAAACAATAAATTTATAAAAACAAATTAAAATATTTATTTCCGAAAAAATAATAACCAATACTTCCAGCATCTTCATGGTTCTTGCGAAGATTTTTTTTTTCCATTTTGATGAACTCATGGGTTTATTTCATTCTGAATAATCTAAAAATAATATTATAAATACCATTCCCTTCATCATATCATCAACATTTGGTAGTTGCGCCCAATATAATTAATTACCAAGATGATTTCATATTATTCAATGTTTGAAAATTTCCTACATTATAGTACCGTCATTATGTATGTTAATAATTCATTTGACTTTGATATTGTATTGATTTGTATTGAGAACTTACATGTATATAGTATGATATTCATTAATCAGTGTTGAACAGGCTTGACAATTGTGAAAATTCTTCTCGTGACACTTAGAACAAACAATTACGTGACCACACGGTAAATACAAAACCGAAACTTGATTTTCTTTACAAATTGAACATGTTAAATACCTTTTCTTAACATCGTTCAGTTTTTCCGTTAGCTTATTTTCAATCAAGTCGGCTTTTGCTATCCATTCATAAATCAATCTACTATATCCCAGTTTCAACCTTAAATACATGCAACTCCAAAAGTATTCATTCAGTGAATCGTTGTTTACCACTGTTTTTTCTAAATACATTAAATAACTAGATAACTTCAAAATGCATTTATCATAATTAAATAAATCACTCAAATACTGAATAGAGGAATGTTTGAAAATCTTTAAAATATTTATGATTTGCTTATCATTGTAAGTATCATGATTATTTATAAAATCTTCAACTGTGTTGTTGAAAAATTTCAATGAACGCTTATCTTCGGAATAGGTTGGATTTAATTTTTCCTTATTTCTAGTAGGATGTCCTTGCTATAAATGACATATATAAAAAATATTGACAAAATAATAAAGTTACCAAATGTGTTTTGTGATTTACACATTCATATTCAACAGTTTTACTTGTAGAAATCATCAGTAATAAATAAATTTCTTAATAACTAAATTACTTTTGTTTTTACATTTATAAAAATTGAGATAGCCAATCAAATTAGAGTTTTCAAAATGTAGAAATTGTAACCATGGTTGAACCTTCAAATGTTTAAGTAACATCATATTGTATAACAATAATAATAAGCATGACTAGTACCCTTGTGAGTTGTTGAGCGTGAGCAATACCCTTTTGAGCATTACCCATAGGGGGAGAAAATATTTTGTCGGATAGACTAGGAGTATATATATAATAATAATAATAATAATAATAATAATAATAATAATAATAATAATATACTTTGAAAATAAATAATAAGAAATTTGAAAATAATTTTGAAAATGTTAATAATAATATTTTATAAATAAACTAAGAATTTTGAAGAAAATAATGATGAAAATATTGAAAATCGTGAAAATTATGAAAATGTTAAAAATCATGAAAATATAGAAAACGATGAAAATGTTCCTGAAAATGTTGAAAATCGTGAAAATATTGAAAATAATGAAAATGATGAAAATATTGAAAATGATGAAAACGTTAAAAATTATGAAAATGTTCCTGAAAATAATCATCAAATATTGAAAATCGTAAATTGATGCAGAAATTAAGTTTTATGAATATTTAAGTAAATAATAATAAGACATCGAAAATAAAATAATAAGAACTTCGCAAATAATAATAATAATAATATTGATAAAAACTTTGAAAATAATTTGAAAATAATACTTTGAAAAATATTCGATGAAAAAATCCTGAAATAATCATGAAAATGTAGAAAATTATTAAAATAATCATGCAAATGATGAAAATGTTGAAAATCATGTAATTGGCGTAGAAATTAAGTTTTATAAATATTTAAGTATATAATAATAATGAAACTTCTAAATTAAAATAATAATTAGAACTTTCCAAATAATAATAAAAATAATAATAAAAATAATAATTCTATGAAAATAATTCTTTGAAAATAATACTTTGAAAAATATTTGATGAAAATGTTCCTGAAATAATCATGAAAACGCTGAAAATCGTGAAAATGTTGAAAATCATGAAAATGTTGAAAATCGTGAAAAAAAATATCATGCAAATGATGAAAATGTTGAAAATCATGTAATTGGCGTAGAAATTAAGTTTTATAAATATTTAAGTATATAATAATAATGAAACTTCTAAATTAAAATAATAATTAGAACTTTCCAAATAATAATAAAAATAATAATAAAAATAATAATTCTATGAAAATAATTCTTTGAAAATGCTGAAAATCGTGAAAATGTTGAAAATCATGAAAATGTTGAAAATCGTGAAAATATTAAAAATGTAGAAATTTATGAAAATGATGAAAATTATTAAAATATTCATGCGAATGATGAAATTGACGTAGAAATTAAGTTTTATGAATATTTGCAATAATAATCATAATCATAATAATAATAATAATAATATTGATTAAAATTTTGAAAATAATAAAAATAATTTTGAAAATAACATCTTCCGCGCGGGCGTTAATATCTTTCCCAATAATAATGATAAATTAAATAATTATATAATCGATAATTTAAACAAACGTAATCGATAATTAAAACAAAAAAAAATAATATAATAACGATTTTAAAAAAAATGAAATTATTATGTAATTGATAATTAAAACAAAAAATAATATAATCAACGATTTAAACAAAATGAAATTATTATGTAATTGATAATTAAAACAAAAAAATAATATAATCAACGATTTAAACAAAATGAAATTATTAAGTAATCGATAATTAAAACAAAATAAAAATATTATTATATAATCAACGATTTAAACAAAATTATTATTATTACGTAATCGATAATTAAAACAAAAATAAAATAATAATATGACCTTGAAAATAATAATATTTTGAAAATAATAATATGACCTTGAAAATAATAATATTTTGAAAAATAATAATATGAACTTGAAAATAATAATAATTTGAAAAATAATTGTTTGTCCAAATACCGCCAAGTTGATGGATATTTTATTTATTCTCTAAAACTTTGTTAAAACTTTGTAATAATAATAATAATAATAATAATAATAATAATAATAATAATAATAATAATGAGATATACAGCTCATTCGAAAGGTTTTGGATTGAGCTTTAAAATGAGCTATCGATGAATAATTTTCGTTGGCGGGAACCTTTAAAAATTTAAAAATAATAATATGACCTTGAAAATAAATGTCTTTGTTCTACAAATGACCTTGAAAATAATTGTCTTTGTTCTACAAATGACCTTGAAAATAATAATATTTTTAAAAAATAATAATATGACCTTGAAAAAATAAATGTCTTTGTTCTACAGATGACCTTGAAAATAAATGTCTTTGTTCTACAGATGACCTTGAGAAAAAAAATATTTTGAAAAAATAATAATATGACCTTGAAAATAAATGTCTTTGTTCTACAAATGACCTTGAAAATAATAATATTTTGAAAAAATAATAATATGACCTTGAAAAAATTAATGTCTTTGTTCTACAAATGACCTTGAAAATAATAATATTTTGAAAAATAATAATATGACCTTGAAAATAAATGTCTTTGTTCTACAAATGACCTTGAAAATAATAATATTTTGAAAAAATAATAATATGACCTTGAAATAAATGTCTTTGTTCTACAAATGACCTTGAAAATAATAATATTTTGAAAAAATAATAATATGACCTTGAAAAAAAAATAAATGTCTTTGTTCTACAGATGACCTTGAAAATAATAATATTTTGAAAAAATAATAATATGACCTTGAAAAAAAAATAAATGTCTTTGTTCTACAGATGAC
The DNA here is from genome assembly GCA_959609185.1 of Schmidtea polychroa. Taxonomy (NCBI): domain Eukaryota; kingdom Metazoa; phylum Platyhelminthes; order Tricladida; family Dugesiidae; genus Schmidtea; species Schmidtea polychroa. The sequence continues at coordinate 14,403 of CAUHTR010001782.1, read as the reverse complement.
CTTGAAAATAATAATATTTTGAAAAATAATAATATGACCTTGAAAATAATAATATTTGAAAAATAATAATATGACCTTGAAAATAATAATATTTTGAAAAATAATAATAAAATAGTCAAATGACCTTGAAAAATGGTCTCGGGAAAATGTTAATAACTTTTATACTACTAATGATAAAAATTATTTCTATGGCTCAAAAGATAGATCTCCGTCTGGGCTTCAAAATGATGTATCAATTGTTAATTAATTTTGAAAACTCAAAAAGTTCTGGCGCCCCGAAAAGTAGGACTCCGCTGGCACAGTTAATAATATTTTGAAAAATAATAATAAAAATAATAATATTTTTGAAAAATAATAATATGACCTTGAAAATAAATGTCTTTGTTCTACAAATGACCTTGAAAAAATAAATGTCTTTGTTCTACAGATGACCTTGAAAATAAATGTCTTTGTTCTACAGATGACCTTGAAAATAAATGTCTTTGTTCTACAAATGACCTTGAAAATTTTATGAGTCATACGACCTTGAAAATGACCTTGAATGAGTCATACGACCTTGAGAATGACCTTGAATGAGTCATGGTCTTTGTTTAAATGACCTTTAATGAGTCATATGACCTTGAATGAGTCATGGTCTTTGTTCTACAAATGACCTTGAAAATTTTATGAGTCATCCGATGAGTCATGGTCTTTGTTTCAATGACCTTGATGAGTCATATGTCTTTGTTCTACAAATGACCTTGAAAAAAAAATGTACTTTTAGACTTAGAAATTTTTTTTTCTCCACCCGGGGGGGGGGGGGTGGGGGGGGGTACTGTGCCAGCGGAGTCCTGTTCTAGCGGTGCCCAATCCATCTACTCCCCTAGGTCCCTTATGGGCCCCTTATGCCCTCCCGGGCTCCTTATGCCCCCTAGGTTCCTTATGCCTCCTAGGTTCCTTATACCTCCTAGGTCCCTCCTGGGCCCCTTATGCCTCCTGGGCCCCTTATGCCTCCTAGGTTCCTTATGCCCCCTAGGTTCCTTATGCCCCCTAGGTCCCTTATGGGCCCCTTATGCCCTCCCGGGCTCCTTATGCCCCCTAGGTTCCTTATGCCTCCTAGGTCCCTCCTGGGCCCCTTATGCCCTCCTGGGCCCCTTATGCCTCCTAGGCCCCTTATGCCCTCATAATCCCTCATAAACAGCTGTCAATATGCCAATGGATAAAGGGAAGACAAATTCATTCTGTTCGACACAAATCCGCAGCCCAAATTTACAAATTCCAATGAGCGCATTTGAAACGGATGTACAGCAATAATGCAAACGGATCAATCTGCTGAGGTTTGAACAGGGGGGGGGGTTATCTAATGGGTTACAGACTAGCAATCAGTTGATGACCATCAATTACTGACTCTCATTTTGAACGGATGTTTAATAACAAATATTAATAATAATAATAAATAATAATAATAATAATAATAATAATAATAATAATAATAATAATAATAATAATAATAATAATAATAATAATAATAATAATAATAATAATAACAATAATAATAATAATAATAATAATAATAATAATAATAATAATAATAATAATAATAATAATAATAATAATAATAATAATAATAATAATAATAATAATAATAATAATAATAATAATAATAATAATAATAATAATAATAATAATAATAATAATAATAATAATAATAATAATAATAATAATAATAATAATAATAATAATAATAATAATAATAATAATAATAATAATAATAATAATAATAATAATAATAATAATAATAATAATAATAATAATAATAATAATAATAATAATAATAATATTATAGGAATATTGTTCATTTTGTGGCTCACTAATTTCATAGTCATGCTCAAGTCTATGCCAAGTGAAGAAATGGGCTGGCTAAAATCAAATATGAATGCTGCAATTTCATTTTCTTTTTTTGCCTTTCTTTTCCAAGTAATTAGGAAATGTGATAAAATCTCGTCAAGTTGACGCGTGCTCTAGATAATACAAATCTTGCTGACGATCGGCAGGATCGCGCTCATAGTGGCGATCACGAAGAATGATGAGGTACCCAAGAATCCTGATGTGGATAATCATTATCAAGGACATATTGTTGTTTCACAGATATTCATGGTGATCAGAGGGGTTGTAAGGGTGGACCAACCCAATGAAGCAGAGAGCAATCCAATATCAAATTATCAGTCCATCTAGTCCTGCCATTGAATTCTCCCATCAAATCTTGTAACAAATTATTTTGAGGACTTTATAATACTGATTTTTATAATAAATAATTATATTTCATATTTCCCACAGCTGTCAACTGGCCAATGGTTACTAGGCAATAACTGAATGTCAAGGGGGAGGGGGCTCATTTGATATGCCCATCAATATCCAGGTAATTATAGAGAAATACAATTGCAAGGATATGACAATGGTGAGCAATGGGAATAATATACATTCACAATATCTGAGACAAAATGTTCATGAGATCAGCAAATCTCCTAACATTTCTCACTTACACCTCATTTACATATACTATGCTTTTCATTCACTTCGGGGCTATTTCCAATCAAACCGTTTTCACATCGTTGTCCCCCTCATATATTCTATGCTTACTCCCTTTCAATTCTAAATTCAAATATTAGCTGACTACCAGTAGTTTGCTGCTTTGCCTTTCATACATTCAACACATCCAAAACCCCTAAGGCTTTCTGTGACACCAAGTGAAAAGAATCATTAAAGAATTACTAAAGAAAATGCATTGGATAAGCAATAAAAATAGCGGTAATAATATGATTGGCGATTGTAGGATATATTTATATATATATTCATTATTAAATGATGATTGCTTGGTAGCAGCATTTATTATTTAAAACAATAAAATGATAATTTAAGCCTTTTGCTGCAAATAATGTATTTAATGAAAGAATTTTCGACTATACGATAGTCCTTGTCAATCTCAAGAACTATCTTATAGTCGAAAATTCTTTCATTAAATACATTTGCAGCAAAAGGCTTAAATTATCATTTTATTGTTTTATATATTCATTATTATATATTCATTATTATATATTCATTATTATATATTCATTATTATATATTTATTATTATATATTCATTATTATATATTCAAATGTTTATGATATGTTGAAATTGTATAATTATTACATTGCTCGGAATATTATTTATAATTATTTACACTTTCACATTTATTATAGTGTAAAATTGTTTTTGTTTTAATAATATATGCTTGAAACTATTTATGAATAAAGTTAAATCTTCTTCTAAAATGGCTAATAATGGAAGTAAAAAAATGGAAGCGTCAAATTTGGAAGTGATTTGATTACGGAATCTTTAAAGAAAATCGAAAAGTTAGCAAAAAATTTAGTTGGACTCAACTTGACAGAAGATCTGAAAGTATTTATAATTCAAATTGCCATTGAAGATAATGAAACGAAGAAAGATTTGAAATTACAAGGCCTGGAAATAAAAATAAGAAAATGAAAATATTGCTGCTATTGAGCATGAGCATAAATGCAAGTCAAATATGGAATCAACGGACGCCTAGGCAAGGTCAAATATGGAATCAACGGACGCCTAGGCAAGGTCAAATATGGAATCAACGGACGCCTAGGCAAGGTCAAATATGGAATCAACGGACGCCTAGGCAAGGTCAAATATGGAATCAACGGACGCCTAAGCAAGGTCAAACGAATGGAAAAAATGAAGAAACTTTTATACTACACAACTGGAATATAAATTAGAAAGATCTGCAAATTGACAGCAAACAAATGAACAGTTTAGAGAAAATGTTATGATTCGACATAATGATATAACAAAATTCAAATATTTATTTTATCACAATTTTTAATTATTTAAATCAAATTTTAATATTTTGTTAAAATGATTTTATGTGATTAATGCTTTTCTAATCACAACAATTCTCCCCTCCTAATTTGATTGCCATGCTGGGTTTAGACGATCAACGGATACATTCTCCCCATTCGATAGCTTGAAATATTTTGACTGCTTTTCTAATACACGAAACGGATCTATATATGGAGCTTTTAATGATTTTCGTACATCTTTTCTCATGTGCACGAATTCACAGTCCTTAATAGATTTTGGGATCTTTATACCATCTTTCAATTATTCTGAAGGTCTCAATAATTTCTTTTAATTGACGTGGAGAAGCTTCTTTTGGGGAATTAAACATAATTCCTGGTACAGCAAGATCACATCCAAATGCTTTCTGTGCCGGAGAGTAACCTGTTGAATCGGGACTGTTCCTTATCGTTAACAGTACCTGAGGTAAAATGCCAATCCACCTTTTATTAGTTTTATTCAATTAAGCCATAACTTGAGATTTTAGTGTCCGATGGAATCCTTCTACTTTTCCATTGGCTTGGGGATGATAAGCGCATGTTTCATTTGTATTTATTCCAAGAACATTTCACATATACTGAAATAAAGAGCTTGTAAATTGCCTACCAGGATCTGTTACGATTTCAGATGGGATTCCATATCGGGAAATCCACACTTCAATTAGTGATTTTTCCACGGTTTCTGAATCTCTATTTTGAATGGCCAATACATCAGGCCATGATGTTTATCTATCGATCATTGTTAGTAAATATGACTTACAGTTATTTGCTGGAAGAGGTCCAACAATATCCATGTGAAGTGTATGAAACCAACTAGCTGTTGGGAGGGTTTGCAACGGTGCTTTGATATGACGAAATACAGTTGATTTTGAGCAGGAATTTTGCTGACACCATTTCTGGACATCCTATGTCATCTTGTGCCATGTATATGAGCTCAACATCAATCTTTTGGTCCTTCATATTCCTGGATGAGTGACATTGTGTATCATCTGAAAATTTCTCTTCTGAGACTCGGAGGTAATATTAATTTCCCATTCTTCATTAATAATTCATCTTTATTATGCTTCATCTCTTCTTTGTGCTTTTGTAATATCTCTTCATTCGGCCACGGGTAAACGTTTTCTGAAACTAATTGAACGTCTGTTCTAGAAGGCGCACCAGCAACTTGAATTTTTTCCCAGGGAAGTACACTTTCTTGCATTGAAATTCGTGAATATATTGAAGATGTCTCCATTTTCTGATGCTTGGGTCTTTTGGTTTTCTTTTGGCGATTGGTTTATGATCCGTCTGTATCACAAATTCAATGGCTTCGAGAAAATGACGGAAGTGCTTCCAAGCTTTGTATATTGCAAGTAATTCTCTGTCGTATGTACTGTATCTAGATTATGTCTTCGTTAACAATCTGATCAAAATTGATATTGGTCGCCCATTTTGCTCCAGCACTGCTCCAATACCTGACCCTAAGGCATCTGTTCTCAAGGTGGTAGGTTTTGATTCATGAAATAACGCGAGTTCGGTTGTTTTTTGTAATATTTGTTTTGCTTCATCAAAACATTTTAGACTTTCTTCCGTCCAAATTATCTTTTTGGATTTAGAATTATTGAGTTTATATAATAATTCCAATTTATTTGCAGACTGAAATGAAACGGTTATAAAAATTAATTATACCTAAAAATCTTCTTAGTTGTTTTGTTGTTTCTGGCAATTTATAAATTCCAGTTCTTGATATGTGATGGCATAAAAATTCTACTTCAAATTGCATAATTTTGCATCTTCCTACATTAATTAACAATCCAACTTTATATTTATTATTATCTTTGATCTACGGTGAACATAAGTTTTATATGGCGTCCTAAAATCACTTGTTGCTTCTTTCAAATGGCAAAAACAATAAAATATTTGGTAAAAGGCGGAATTAAATGATTTTTATATCTTCCTTATCGATCATAAATAAAAATATTATACCTACGAGTTCATAGATGTCTATACCTATATGAAATATATCATGATTCCATATGACATCATTAGCCAGGAAAGGGTTAATTCATTTGCAATTACAGGAATACCTCGATCAGTACGGGTTCTCTATAGTACGGTTTTGAAATTTTCAAAATATGATTGTTTTTAAAGTGATTAAATAAAATTTTCGAAATTTAAAAAAGATTTTTAAATTAATCTTTTAGAATTTATTCGTTATTATATGATCATACGGCACGTGTTTAATAATTTGTTTTGTTACGTTTAATTTTGGTTTGTAGTTTTAATAAAAAATTGAATAAATAAACCGTAAAAAAATTCAGTGCGGATACATTCACGATCGCGCGATAATAGATCAGAGTTGTTGGTTTTATATTTTTAATCGTAGAGTATGTTGACTTTTATATATTTAGATTTTAATTTAAAAAATAAAATGAGTGGCAGAACAAAGTGTAAAAGTGACTCCACAACCAAAAAATGCAAATGGCTCACTTTAGAACAGAAGCTTAGCGTTATTAAACTTCATGAGGAAGGGGCTTCGTTTGCTAAAGTAGGAAAAGAAAGGGGAATGAACGAGGCGTCAGTTCGGAAAATTGTGAAAAATAAAGATCAATACAAGTCGTAAGGTATAGCTACGGCGTCATATTTGTCAAAAGTGGTAACCAGAATTAGAAGCCCTCGAATGGTTAACATGTAGCGACTATTATCTATATGGATAGAAGACCTTAGCCAAAACGTATTCAAATTAGTCAAATGGAAATTCAAGCGAAGGCACTAAGTCTTTACAAAGACTTGGGGACTAAAGATGAAGTAGAAGACCTTAGTTCCGAAACCGGTGAAACCTTTACGGACAGTAGAGGGTGGTTTTCTCGGTATAAGAAATAAACTGGTATTCACAACATTAGGAGAGCTATCGAAAATATAGGTGAAGCATGTAATGAAGTGATACCAAAAAATATGAGAACCGTTTGGAAAAATTTGTTACCGCATTGTGCTAACGATTTTGTTGGTTTTGAGAAACATTTTTCTGAAGTTACTAATGAAATTGTGGAGCTTGGACATCAGCTTGGATTTGAAGATCTAGATTCCGTAAACGTAATGGAATGCATTCAATCTAGCGCGAAAGATCTCGATAATGAAACACTTATGAAAATAGACGAACAGCGAGCTTATGAAGAGCTGGACGAAGACTCAGAAAACGATGAAATTGTTGAACCCCCTGCTAAAGATTTTACTTCTGAACAGCTCAAAGAAATCATTGAAATGATCGAAAAAGTTTGGGATCATATAATGGAAGTTGATTCTAATATAGAACGCCGCATTACAATTCATCGATCAATAGCCAACGCAATTCATTGCTACAAAGAATTGTATGAGGAGAAACGACCAAAAAAAGTTCAGGCATCGTTATTGCAATTTTTAAACAATAAAAAATGAATCTAAACATTAGAATTGAAGTGAATTGCTTTTGTTGATCTTTTTTAAATTAAATTGTTGTGTTTATTTAATTTTATTTACTTGATTTTCATCAGCTATTTTTAATATTTTTAAAATGAAATAAATTCTTTTTTTTGATTTAGTTACAATGAATTGGTATTACCGGCTTATAAATTTCAATAAATATATATTTAAATGTACAACTGTGTTAAATATGCTTGTTTTGCTCTTGAATATCAGAAAAATAAAAATACATAACAAAATATTTTTTGTTTACTAGATTATAATCACGATTTTTAAATTTCTTAATAGGGGTACTAAGCCGTAAATTTATTAGCACCAGAATGCCTCGAATAGTCCGATTTCAAATAGTACGGCTAAATTCCAGAACCGATTAACCGTACTGTTCGAGGTATTCCTGTATTTTTAAATGCTTGTCATGTTCTTCTTCTGTGTCTGATGCAATAATTACATCATCCAAATATGCTCTTGCGAATGGAAATTTCCCCAGTACTGAGTCAATTATTCTTTGGAAAGTCAATGGGGCATTTCGTAATCCAAATGGCATAAAAAGGAATTCGTACATACCAAACGAAGTAGTAAAAAAAGTCAAATGTTATTTTAATAAACATTCTGGCCTTTAAGGCCAAAGGGGATAAATTCTCACCCTTAAAATTCAAAGTTTCTTATTTTCTTCTTTCTTTCAACGATAAGCTGAGGCTCAATCGTTAGACCGTGGTTAATATCATCAAATGTTGGGTTGGAATTCAGTTTGCTTTTAGAACATCAGCATTTGAGAAAGATAATCACTTTAGATAGGCTTTGTTTGGACAGCAGGCTCAATCGCTAGAACTTGGTTGACATGAGATTCATTTGGGTAGTAAGGATATCATTATTCGTTGTAGTTTGGTAGTTGTTGGATTGGAATATCAATTTAGACATCATCCAATTCATGGATAAAAGACAAACAGTAAATAATTAAGAATTAAACAAAATATAAACAAACAAATAAACCTTCAAACACTATTCAAACAAAAACAATACAAATATTTATATCCAGGTCGTTTATCTATATATAACTAGGGATAACTGCTGAGCCATACATATCAAAACTCCTCCGGTAAGAAGGGATTAGTATTTTTTTTACATTTTGTACTTTTTCATGTCTGGGTGAAATCTTAAAATCTAAGAAAAGCACCTCTGACTATTGTCAGAAATTGCACTTTTAGCCATAATTTCAACTTTGCACTTTTTTTAATCATAAAATCAATAATAACACTTTTTGATCAATATAGACATAAAAATTATATGCTCGATAACTCATCGATCAAACGTGCAATAACTCATCAATCAAAATGGGGGAGGGGAAGGGGTATATATGCGCGATAACTCATACTGATTCATGGAGCTCACATCTACCTACTAATATATGCTTGAACAATTTATGAATAGTTAAATATTCTTCTTACAGCGATGATAATGTTATGTACCTAATGCAGAAAGGTAATGAAGACTTGATAAAATATATTGAGGCATAAAAAGAACTCAAAAGATGATATGCATAAATAATACCAAACAGAACATGTTCTCAATTGGGGCCAAAAATAACGTGCTCCTACTAAATCATAATCATCTCAGATTAAATATAGCCTGAATATTTAGCACCCACAATACCTAGCACTCAATATGAATCTAGAAAATCTTATTTGAAAATAAAAGGAGCTTGGAGCTGAATTTGTCATTAGAAACAGGAAATGCAATAACATTACTACAAAGGCCCTTTTGGATGGTTAAATAGATTCAATAAGATTTCAAGATAACAACCTACAAATATATAAACAGATCACGAAAGAACAAACATTTTAACATTAGTCACTGGTCCTCTCAAGCTCTGGAGCCCTCACAAAACTATGTGCTCAAATCTATATCAATGCTCATGCCTCACCTTGTATCAAAGATGGCGCCTGCTAAGCACGAATATTCATGAAATAATGTTTATGAGTTTCTATGCTTGAGCTCACGGAAAGGCAATATTATGCCATTTCAAGGAAAGGCTTGTATTGGCAAATTACATTTTATTTATTGTTTTTGTATATCCTAATGTAGACAGAAATATCTCTGATCTTTCCTCATCACAAGGAGGCTTTTGGTAAATTTACCTTAGAAATAAAATCCAGTAAAGATGAATAAATATTACTAAAGCAAGACTACTGATGAATCAGCAGCTCTGTCAATACTGTAATCGACTAAATACTACTTTTCTTAATCTTTAATCTATCTATCTATGTATTTCCAAATTACAAATAAAATATTAAGATCAACTAACCACAATATCTACTTACCAATAAATCAACCAATCAATTAACCAACAAATCAATTAACCAACAAATCAATTAACCAACCAATCAATTAACCAACCAATCAATTAACCAACCAATCAATTAACCAACCAACAAATTAACCAACCAATCAATTAATCAATCAATTAATCAACTAATCAATCAACCAACTAATCCATCAACCAACCAATCAATTAACCAACCAATCAATTAACCGACCAATCAATCAACCAACAAATCAATTAACCGACCAAAATATTAACCAATCAATCAATTAATCAACAAATCAATTAACCAACCAATCAATTAACCAACCAATCAATTAACCGACCAATCAATTAACCAACCAATCAATTAACCAACCAATCAATTAACCGACCAATCAATTAACCAACCAATCAATTAACCAACAAATCAATTAACCAACCAATCAATTAACCAACCAAAATATTAACCAATCAATCAATAAATTATAATAAAATTTTCTATAAACAAATATGGATAATAATATTATAAATATAAAAATTAATTTGATTTATAAAGCTTTTTGATGGCAATTAATTATATTTATATTATATACTAATTATACATTAATATTATTAATTAAATTAAATTAAATTTATTATATTTAGGCAATTTAATTTAGCAGAAAATGTATCAACATAAATATTTAAGGGAATTATTATATTCATGGGCAAAAAATCATGAATTGGAATTGGTCCCATTGTCAAAGCATTGTATTTGCATAAAGGGGGGGATCTCAGGTCCCATTATTAAACACCCATAGTAGGTAATGTATTAATTATATTGAACCAGCATATTAAAAGGTAACCCCTCAATCATTTGCATTGCTTTATTGGTCACATGGTATCAATAATGGTTTCAGTCTGTGTTGAACTGTCCACCATTAAGACGGGTTCACTTTTGGTTGAGGAATCAGGAGTTTCCTTGAATGAGTTGTGGACAAAATTCTTCTCTTCTTCGATGTAATTCCTTTCCGTATCATTTTTAAAACTCGATCTCGGACTTAGAGGACCAGCATAATATTGAACTTTGCTTGGTACTGCTAAAGAAAGACTTCTCTGACGGATATACGGACTGGTTCCGATGGATGATGACTTACTATTTATACTCTTACTTCCCTGAGAAGATCCGCTTTCTCTCCTCGAGTTTTCTTCAATTGTATATATGCTCCTCTCATCCACAATTATATTTTTCTTTTCATAATTTTGATCTTTTGAATTTCTTTTTGAATTCACGTGAGGCTTGAATTCCTCATTTCCAAGGACGCTCGATCTACGTTTTTCTGAAGCGGACAATTTTGCTGAGGTTGAGGGAGTTGAGAATGAAAACCGACGGCATCTTTTTGGTTCCTCGTTTTTGTATTTGTGGAGTAATTTGATTTCGATTCGTTCCAACAAATCTGGAATACTTTTCCGGATCTTCTTGCTCATTTTCCTTTCAGCCAATTTGCTTGCAGGGTCGGATTCAATTCGAGAGTCATCTGAAATGCACATGGACGTGTCAGTTGACTGTATTGATGATGAAGTTGTCCGGCTTGATACAGATTTGAAGGAAAGAAGACGACTCTGATTACTTCTGCTATCTAAAGTGTTGAGAATATCTTCGTTGTCTAACATAGTTGATTCCTTTCTATTTGTGCCAGGAAATCGAGACCTCCTCGAGCCTCGATAAAAGGACGAACGATTGGAAATTAGAGACCTACTCGAAATCGAATGAGTTCTGCTCCCAATATCCTGACTGGATTCGGTTGAAGTGTTACAAAGATCTGATGGGAAATATTTCCCTCTAATCATTCGGTTCCTTTGTCCACGGCAATATTTGTCCTTATACCAATAATTAAGATCATTTTTCCTGCAATAAAAGCGATTGATAATGTTGCAGAAAGCCTTCCTAAAATCCCTGTTAAGGCAAGGATAAATGATGGGATTGAGCATACTGTTGCAGTAGCCAATCCAGAAGGATACTTTACTGAGGACATTGGATATGTTGCATTTGGCAGGACAAACTCCAGACAGGAAGAACATGACAAAGAATGGTCCCCAACAAAAAACAAATGCTCCAATGATAATGCCCAATGTTTTTGCGGCTTTCGTATGATGCCCAAGACGCTTCAGTTGGTAAGCAATCGTTTTCTTATTCACAGCTGGACTCATTGGATTCATGGCATTGGCTCTGTTCTGGAAATGTAGGAATGGAGCTCTGTGCAAAGAAGGAGAGCTATCCAATGAAGTCAAAGACGTATTAAAGCTTCTCCATCTAGACGTTTTCATGTTCTCAGTTTTAGCAATTACTTCGGCTCCTCTTCTATCACTATCGGAATCATAACTCCAGATAACACTTGAGCCCCTTTTGATTTCGGATTTGTGCTTCGTAGCAATCTGATAAATGCGACTATAAAAGAAAATCATCACAGCTAAAGGTAGAAAAAAAGATAAACTAGATGAATAAATGGTGAAAATCGGGTCATTGTCCAATGCACAATGTTCGGCCGATTGTTTTGATTGTCCCCATCCAAACAGAATCGGAGTACTAATAGCAAAGGAAATACTCCAAAGGGTTAGGATGATAATAATTGCTCTTCGGCTAGTAGAGAACTGAGGGTAACTCATTGGCCTTGAGATTGCTCTCCACCGGTCCATACTAATGGCACATAGGTTAAAGATGGATGCAGTACAGCACAAAAAATCCGTAGCCAGCCACAACCTACATCCAATTGATCCAAGAATCCAAATCTTCTTAATTTCATAAATAGATGACAAAGGAACAACAAGACCACCAATAAGAAGGTCCGAGATTGACAAACTGATAAGGTAAAGGTTACAAGCTATTCTTAATTTCCGTTCATAGCAGACCGCCAAAATCACCATGCAATTCCCCAACAGGATAGCAAGGATAATCAATATGAGCAGAACTGCAAGGGGTACATCCTTCAATTCATCAGCCATCAATGATATGAAGCACTCTCGCATTTACTATCCTTATATACACTCGCTTTATAAGTGGACATTCACTGACCTATTCAACCGTGAATACTTTAATTAATATACCCAAATAACAGCTGGACAAGGAAATCTTTTTATAGGCAGGATTCATTATTTCCCTTTTTCTACAGATTTTTCCTTTATCTCTCACAAGCCCGCCGCATCTTGTTTATTAAGCGTAAATTATTAATTGTATCTAATAAGACAGTAAATTTTTATTCTCAGTATTATTATTATTAATAATAATAATAATAATAATAATAATAATAATAATAATAATAATAATAATAATAATAATAATAATAATAATAATAATAATAATAATAATAATAATAATAGTAATAATAATAATAATAATAATAATAATAATAATAATAATAATAATAATAATAATAATAATAATAATAATAATAATAATAATAATAATAATAATAATAATAATAATAATAATAATAATAATAATAATAATAATAATAATAATAATAATAATAATAATAATAATAATAATAATAATAATAATAATAATAATAATAATAATAATAATAATAATAATAATAACAATAATAATAATAATAATAACAATAATAATAATAATAATAATAATAATAATATTAATAATAATAATAATAATAATAATAATAATAATAATAATAATAATAATAATAATAATAATAATAATAATAATAATAATAATAATAATAATAATAATAATAATAATAATAATAATAATAATAATAATAATAATAATAATAATAATAATAATAATAATAATAATTATAATCAATAATGTTGAGTCGCGATTAGGGAAATAACCCATTGTCTACATGTCAAATTTCTCCTCGCTTTGCGTGTGACCTTCAGCTGTTGGATTCAATTTCGATCATATTTTCATAAACGAGGCTTTGCTTAAGGCTTGTGTCCTGCCGAAGGTAGAGTTACTCATTTCTGGAACAGCTTCGCTATGACAACTCCTGTTTCGAGTACGTGGGTTCACTTCCAACTCCTGAATTCAAATGTAAACTGGCCCTCGTGGAGATTAGACGTTAAACCTCAAATCACTAATAGTCCATTGGTACTCCGTCATCAATTTTCCTCGTTGTTACATCTTCTGATGTAATTTCTTACTTATTCTCGACGGAACCATGTTGAAAACATCCCCTATATCCTCACTAATGCTTCGACACTGATGAATTGTTTTGCAACTTCAGTCGAGTATAAGGTGACCATATTTTTAGATGGGCAAAGCGGGACAACTTTGAAGGAGGGGGTATCAACAAAAATTTTCATATAGAATAAAAATAATATGGTAATATTTTTTGATTTTTAACATAAGTACAATTTAGAAATATAAAAATTGTATAATATTTATTCCTTGACATATTATTAGTTTGATTAACTTAAAATATTTGCAAAATTTTATTTTTATATTTCTTTCTAAAATTTCTTTTAAGATTAGGGTCAGTGATATACTTTGGTTATCAATATAAAATTGAAGACTGCGAATATTTTAAGCTAAGTTTAAGAAAATTTATGTATTTATGAAATATATAAATAAATTACTTACCTTAATTTTACATGGTAAGTAGCAGATTTGTAATATTTATTTGTTTAATTAGCTTCCTAGCACGCAAGGTGTATCACCTGAGAAACAAATACAATGTAACTGGGTAAGAAAAGCAATATGTTAGTCTTAGTAGTCCGTAGGATTCTTAGAATGCAAAACAATTATTTTCATAAATATAAAATTTAACTTAATTC